>SJXQ01008011.1:150497-192180 GCA_006408695.1 Aepyceros melampus | reverse complement strand
ATGCTATCTAGGTTGGTCATAAGTTTTCTTCCAAGGAGTAAGCGTCTTTTAATTTCATGGCTGCAGTCACCATCTGCAGTGATTTTGGAGCCCCCCAAAATAAAATCTGACACTGTTTCCACTGTTTCCCCGTCTATTTTCCACAAAGTGATGGGATACTTAGTGCTTGTGAATTTCACTAAAATAATGATTTCAGATCATTTATTGTAGAAATGAGTGGTATAGAAATCACAAATAATTTAGAACCCAAATGAATCCACAGAGCTACCAAAAATATATACTTATGGTATAAACCATGGGTTTGTTTTTTTTAATATAGATTAGTCATTTATAGTTTGTTAAAGGAAGAAAGCTTCAAAAATACATAGGCTTTAGTGCCAAAGACCCTTGGTTACATTCCCCTATCCTGCTTCCTACCTGTGTGATCTTAGACTGGTTGCATGACCCCTCGCTTCAGGGTCCTAGTCTGTCAAATGAGGGTGGTCATGTCTGCCTCTCAGAGTAGCTGTGAGGATTTAGTAGGGTAACATATGCAGAGCGCTTGGTGTATAATGGCCATGCGGCAGTTTAGAATCGTCATGATACTAGGCTCAAGGAGAAAGTCCTCCAGCAACTTTTAGAAAACAAATTATTTTTGTAGAAGAATTGACAGAACTCAAGAAACAAGAGAGTAAATCTGGAATGACGGCATTTACGGCTTAGAGAGTGATATGCAGCGACCTGCTTAGCGATAAGGAACCCTTCGGAGTACTCCCTGCCTCCCCTGGTTGCCCAGGCAGCCACAGAGACCAAAAGGAAAAAGTGTACAAAGGAGACCAGCCTGCAATGCACCCTGAAGCAGCCAGGCCTTGGCTCCCAGAATCAGGAAGGGGGTGGCTTGCTTACTATCTGCCTGTCAGGTAGGCAAACAGCTCCAGACGCCCAAAACCCTATATGCTGTGCTCAGAGTGCCAGGTTACAGGGTTACTGAAGATGAAAGCATTGACCTAAGTAAACAGATAATGTCTAGTTTTGATTAAAGTTTGCAAATGAAAGACCTCTTGGAGATGCCACAGTGTGTGGTATAGTATCCTCAGAAAAATGGCATAGTAAGAAACTGGAGGACTTATATATAATGTTTTTAAAATGATAAGTAAAAGTAGCTTTTATTTAAGTTGTTACAGGAAATTTGAAAAATACAGGAAACCACTAAGGAAAAAGAAAAACAGTCATCATCGTACTCTCCAGTGTAATCACTGTTCACCTTTTGGAAGTAACTTTCCGGTTCAGTTCAGTTCAGTCGCGCAGTCGTGTCTGACTCTTTGCGACCCCATGAATCGCGGTACGCCAGGCCTCCCTGTCCATCACCAACTCCCGGAGTTCACTCAGACTCATGCCCATTGAGTCCGTGATGCCATCCAGCCATCTCATCCTCGGTCGTCCCTTTCTCCTCCTGCCCCCAATCCCTCCCAGCATCAGGGTCTTTTCCAATGAGTCAACTCTTCGCATAAGGTGCCCAAAGTACTGGAGCTTCAGTTTTAGCATCATTCCTTCCAAAGAAATCCCAGGGCTGATCTCCTTCAGAATGGACTGGTTGGATCTCCTTGCAGTCCAAGGGACTCTCAAGAGTCTTCTCCAACACCACAGTTCAAAAGCATCAATTCTTCGGCGCTCAGCCTTCTTCACAGTCCAACTCTCACATCCATACATGACCACAGGAAAAACCATAGCCTTGACTAGACGGACCTTAGTCGGCAAAGTAATGTCTCTGCTTTTGAATATACTATCTAGGTTGGTAATAACTTTTCTTCCAAGGAGTAAGCGCCTTTTAATTTCATGGCTGCAGTCACCATCTGCAGTGATTTTGGAGCCCAAAAAAACAAAGTCTGACACTGTTTCTACTGTTTCCCCATCTATTTCCCATGAAGTGATGGGGCCAGATGCCATGATCTTCGTTTTCTGAATGTTGAGCTTTAAGCCAACTTTTTCACTCTCCTCTTTCACTTTCAACAAGAGGCTTTTTAGCTCCTCTTCACTTTCTGCCATAAGGGTGGTGTCATCTGCATATCTGAGGTTATTGATATTTCTCCCAGCAATCTTGATTCCAGCTTGTGTTTCTTCCAGTCCAGCGTTTCTCATGATGTACTCTGCATATAAGTTAAATAAGCAGGGTGACAATATACAGCCTTGACGTACTCCTTTTCCTATTTGGAACCAGTCTGTTGTTCCATGTCCAGTTCTAACTGTTGCTTCCTGACCTGCATACAGATTTCTCAAGAGGCAGGTCAGGTGGTCTGGTATTCCCATCTCTTTCAGAATTTTCCACAGTTTATTGTGATCCACACAGTCAAAGGCTTTGGCATAGTCAATAAAGCAGAAATAGATGTTTTTCTGGAACTCTCTTGCTTTTTCCATGATCCAGCGGATGTTGGCAATTTGATCTCTGGTTCCTCTGCCTTTTCTAAAACCAGCTTGAACATCAGGGAGTTCACGGTTCACATATTGCTGAAGTCTGGCTTGGAGAATTTTGAGCATTACTTTACTAGCATGTGAGATGAGTGCAATTGTGCGGTAGTTTGAGCATTCTTTGGCATTGCCTTTCTTTGGAATTGGAATGAAAACTGACCTTTTCCAGTCCTGTGGCCACTGCTGAGTTTTCCAGATTTGCTGGCAAATTGAGTGCAGCACTTTCACAGCATCATCTTTCAGGATTTGAAACAGCTCAACGGGAATTCCATCACCTCCACTAGCTTTGTTCGTAGTGATGCTTTCTAAGGCCCACTTGACTTCACATTCCAAGATGTCTGGCTCTAGATTAGTCAACACATCATCATGATTATCTGGGTCATGAAGATCTTTTTTGTACAGTTCTTCTGTGTATTCTTGCCACCTCTTCTTAATATCTTCTGCTTCTGTTAGGTCCAGACCATTTCTGTCCTTTATCGAGCCCATCCTTCCATGAAATGTTCTCTTGGTATCTCTAATTTTCTTGAAGAGATCTCTAGTCTTTCCCATTCTGTTCTTTTCCTCTATTTCTTTATAGTACACCCCCCATTACTTTACATATATTTTTCATAATTGAAATCATCTTACACACATTATTGTTTTTCATAAACTAGCACATTATAAACATGTTTGATAAAATCAAATACTTTTGCAACTTTTAATATCTTCATGGTATTTCACAATATTTTGTTTAACCAGCCTCCCTGTTGGAGTCTCAGAGTTGCTCAGTCGTGTCCAACTCTTTGCGACTCCATGGACCGTAGCCCATCTGGCTCCTCTGTCGGTGGAGTTCTGGTGAGACTACTGGAATTGGTTGCCGTTTCCTTCTCCAGGGGATCTTCCTGACCCAGGGATCAAACCCAAGTCTCCTGTGTTGCAGGCAGATTCTTTATCATCTGAACCACCAGTTGTTAGGTCTGGGTTATTCCCACATTTGACTGTCGTTTGACTGTCATTTGGCTGGTGCACTGGGATGACCCAGAGAGATGATATGGGGAGGGTGGTGGGAGGGGTGTTCAGGATTGGGAACTCATGTACACCTGTGGCGGATTCATGTCAATGTATGGCAAAACCAATACAGTATTGTAAAGTAAAAAAAAAATAAAATGAAAGTCAATGTAAATAAATAAATAAACAGGCAGAATACTTTTTGGAAAAAAAAATTATTATTACAGCTAAACTTTGTACCCAGATTTTACTGTAAATTCATAGGAGCGAACGTCAGTGTGTATGCATTGTGTTGCTGGGAGATACCAGGGTTGTGGGAAATTAACAAGCCAGTATTTTAGAAAGCAGCTCCCGAAGCTGCCCAGGGCTGTGAAAGGGTGGGGAGGGTTAGGGAGGGGACAGCGGCAGGTGAGGGGGCAGGGGAAAGGGATCTTAGGACTCTCAACAGCTAAGTTTCCTTCAAGCTGAGCTGGGTGTGACTTCTGGTGACTGCTTCCCACCAGTGAATATGAAAGCATCCCGTGACAGCAGCAGGCAGGCTCAGTAACTGACAGATGTTGGCACTGCCGGCTGATGGCTCATGGAAACTGGGAATTATCTGTATTTCCATACCTTTATTCCCTTTATGTTTTGGGAACTAAAATTGAACTGTGTAGAATGTTGAACTGCGATGCATTCTTGACCTGAGTACAGTGTACTAGAATTTATCAGAACTGTATAGACTTCTGAGCATGCATGTCCTTAAATAGTTGTATGCGTCTTGACCATTGTTAACTAGGGCAGGCTTAAAACTTCTAAGTAGTGTAAAAAAGGACAGAATGTGTGTAAGAATTCCGATAATCAGCAGAAATGCTAGTGAAATACCAGTTAGAGAAAAGATCAAATATACCATGAAACTGAACTGCAGCTGCAGTGCTGCGGATGAACTTAAGAGCATGGGAGAGGAATGACTGGAAATGAGTGAAATGCCTCCAGACTGACGAAGGAGAAGTGTCGGATGCGAATAATCGACAAGATGACGACAGCTGAGGAACATATCTAAAAATACATGTTCCGCCTGGGAGCCCCGCAAGGCCTCTGGCACTTCCTCAGATCTCTCCCACCTCCTGCCTGACCAAACATGCCTTTCATAGTCAAAATAATCAGACAGTTTCTTACACCTCTAATCTTTCAATACCCGTTAGCAACAACAGGAACAGTCTTTTGAATCCGATCATTGGATCATTAGGTGTTACCTGAGAAGAATAAGATTGTCATTTGGCTTGACAAAGAAATACATGAATAAATGTATAAAATGCCCCAGTGTTTTAAGATCTTTCAGAAGCCCCTTGAGATGCAGGGTAGCTAATATGCCTGGTCTTCAGTATTATTGAACCTGTGCCTCTTGTGTTTTCATAAATATTTCAACAAAAACATGAATCAGCAGCTACTATCCATCTGTCACTATAACCCCCAAACCTAGAGTTTATATTTTACCCTATCTGCTGTTTAAAAAATTTTTCTTCATTTTTGGGTTCTAAGCATACTTTATTTCTGCTTGTAATTGGTTATTCATTATCATATAATAATTATAATGTTGTAAGAGTGCCTCCTATGAGGCAGGTACATTACTAAGTATTTTTCCTGTTTCATATCTGATCTTCACAATAACCCTTCAAGGTATATGTTCCCACATTACACATCAGGAATCAGAGATGCAGGGAGGGGAGGGTACCTGCTCCTATCCGGGAAACCATTGTAGCCACAATGATGGTTCCAAGTCTGTCTGACTCAAAAGCCTTTTACCTCTCATCTCATTTAGGGGAGAATTGCACAAAAGTAGACCCGATAATAGAACAGACACGTATGTGAAACCTTGTGGGGGGAAAAAACTCAGACTCTTCTGTCTTGGATAGCTAGACCTCAGGCAGACATCAGTGTTTTCCTAATGCATTGTCACTGTTCGCCGGCGTGTGGTGTTTTCTCAATGTTCAGTTCACTGTTTCAGCCTCCTCCCCTCCTCCTGCCCCTTTGATCTTCCAGGCCCTCAGTACCGCCTGGAGAAGCAGAGCGAGCCCAACGTCGCCGTGGACCTGGAGAGCACCTTGGAGAGCCAGAGCGCCTGGGAGTTCTGTCTGGTCCGCGAGAACAGTACGTTGGCCTCCTCGCTCCGTGCCCGCTTTGTCTGTTGCAGCATGCTCACTAGTCCCGTTCTGGGAACGCGCAGTGGTCTGGCCTCCCTAGGCAGATTTGAAGTGACTGTTTTCCAAAGCAGACCTCAGCCTTCACGCCAGAAGTGTAATCCCAGGGTGAAATGATTGATTTCATGCTTTTTGGTAGAGTCTGCATCCTGCTTGGCCCTCTGTGATTAATATTTAATCTGTTAAACTGTTGTCTTCCTAAATAAGGAACAGTCCTGGAAACTGCTTAGAAATATAAGGCCTTTTCTGTGGCAAAGGCTATTTTGTATATAAAGCATCTGGCCCTGTCAATAGCACTGGTCAGTCATCGAGTTTTAGAAAATTCTGACCATTTTCATCCTCTTGGCTGGAGGCAGCATAGGGTGGTTACCAGTGCTGTGTAGAAAGCCTCTTTGCTGCTGCTGCTAAGTTGCTTCAGTCATGTCCGACTCTGCGACCCCATAGACAGCAGCCCACCAGGCCCCCCCTTCCCTGGGATTCTCCAGGCAAGAACACTGGAGTGGGTTGCCATTTCCTTCTCCAAGAAAGCCTCTTTAAAATTTAGTTAATTTCTTTCCTTCTCTTTAGAGTTTCAGATTTGTGAATTTTGGCCATTCATCTCTGTACCCCAGTTGACTTAAGGAGCAACATGTGGAGACTGATCTCAGCAGCCAACTCTCCTTCATTCCTGCTTCATTCAGGGCTTTCACACAGGCAGTTTCTTCTTTCCTCTACTCTGGTTAACTTTCTCATCCTTCTGCTCAGTTAAATGTCACCTTAATAGAGGCCACCTATGATCTCCCTGTTCCCTTAATAGAGGCCACCTGTGATCTCCCTGTTCCCTCATTGCCTAAACCCCATCCATCCCTCACTTGGGTCCCCAGCTATATTCCATCATAGAGCATACTACTTTTTCTTCATAGCATATATTTCTGTTTATAATTATCTATTTTTCCAAATGAACGATTGATGTCTGTCTCTCCCACCACACCGTCAAGTCTTTGAGGGTATACCTGATCCGTACCAGACTGACCTTTTATTAATTCACCTAATGTCACTCATCACCCATTATGGGCCTTGTGCTGTACGTTGGAACTCTGTAGTGGATTCTGTCTCAAATTGTTGACTTCTTATTATTTGAATAACTTAAAAGATTATTTGTTAGGGTATTGGTATAGACTTTGGATATATAATATTTAGATATGCAAAAAAATTTCAGGTAACAAAGTATAATAACAATTTTTAGCCTCCCTTCTCTCCCCTAATTCCTCTACAGGAGACAACAGTTGTTCCCAGTGTCTTTGGTATCTTTCCAGGGATCATCTAAGCATATGCAAACATATTCTGTATATGTGCGTGAATACCCCCACATAAAGACATATATATACACACATTTGGGATCCCTGATAGCTCAGCTGGTAAAGAATCCGCCTGCAATGCAAGAGCCCCCAGTTCAATCCCTGGGTTGAGAAGATCCCCTGGAGAAGGGATAGGCTACTCACTCCAGTACACTGGCCTGGAGAATTCCATGAACTGTATAGTCCATGGGGTCACAAAGAGTTGGACAGGACTGAGCGACTTTGTTCCACTGGGAAAGAAAAGCTATGAGGATCGATGGATAAAGTTTTGAAATCTGGTCTCTTGTTCTTACTCTACTTCCACTTCCAAGTACAAGCATAGTCTTAATTAAGTTGTATGACCTCTGTTAGCCTCAGCACCCCCATCTTAAAGGATTCCCAAGGTCCTTTCAGTGCTTGCCTTTGAGTCAAAGTCACTTTGTTAGTAAAGGAAGACCGTGCCAGCATGTACAGACTGTGCCAGGTGGTCAGTGGTTTGGCATCAGGAGAATATTATAACTAGTCTCTATAAAATGGAGTAAACCATAAAAACTATTTCTTCTTTTTTATAGAAAAGATTTTTTTTTATTTTAAATAGAAATATCAATCAGGAATGCATCTTGTTCCCCAGTAGCTACTGAGACAAAGAAAAATGTTTCAAAAACAAGATTGTTTTTCACTTCTGTCACTGTATCTGATCAGGACAGGCTTGCTATCCTTAAAGCCATTTTAGAAGTGACTAAATTATAAGCATCTGTCTTGCAGTGTTTAAGAGAATACGTTTTCGAGCCAGACCCTCAGTTCACTTTCTGGCCTTGCCACTAACTGGCTGTGTGACCTTGGACAGCTTACTTAACTTCTCTTAGATAGCTAATTTACCCTCATAAGGTTGATGGGCAGATTCATAAAGCTCTTAAAATGGTACCTGGGACATAAGAAAACACTCAATATATATTAACTGTAATTAATAAATAACAGAAGAGCAGCATTCCGTGGCTCATAAAGCAGATGAGGCATGGATGTGGCAGTCTGAAGCACTAGAACTATCTGGGCCCTCAACGAGGTACGTGGTGGGGGAGGGAGTGCTGCAGAATGGAAAAGGAGAGTGGGGGCCAGGGCAAGAGCGGAAGTCTGTGTCACAGGACCAAAGAACTCAGAAGCAGGGTGCTTTCCAGCACCTGTGCTTTGGTGTCCCAGAAGAGGTACATCTGTAAGGAAAAGCATAAGAGCAGGTATAAGCCTTTCAGACTTCCTTCCGTACAGGGACAGGGCATGGCTTTTTATACCAATCACATCAAAAGATTTTTTTTTTTTAATTACTCAGACCTGCTACTGTAAGGCCTCACGCTATACATGTTGCTCCCTCTTTTATAACGGTCACAACCACCTTTCAAGGTACTTTTCTGATTGTAGAGAGGGGTTGTGACTTGTCCAGTGTTAGCTAGTCACTAAGTGACTAACCAAAATTCTAAGTCAACTGTCTGATTCTAAGGTCTACCCTGAGACTGTTGATACAGCAACCTAACTTTTCAATCCTAAGAAGGGTGATGACAATCGTCTTTATGTACTATAAGAGAGAAGCTTGCAAATGAGGCTAACGTGACAAGAGTTTCTGCCTAGGGACTGAGAGGCAACATTTGTGCTTGGATCTTGGCCTAAATAAGAAAGTGACAAGCCAAAGTCCTTGAGCTTTCCAGTTTGGATTCTAGTCTGATAATCTACTGCATCCTTCAGCCAACTGTCTGCTCAAAGCTGGAATCAACCAGAAGGAAGCCTGAGTACATTATAGAGAGGATGTAACATTAGAAGATTTCCATTCTTGTCCAAGTGCCTATATAAATCCTGGCAGCAGACTGAACCTCATTTTCCTTTTCTACCAAATGTTGCCAGCGACCTTTCCCTTTACCCACTCTTCGTACATGGGAAGCCCATCCAGAGCCTTAGATGCAAGATGCCACGTATACCAGCTTATTGTTTCCACAGCTTTAAGAGAGAAACTTGAAAGTTTCCATCATCAGGGCTAAAATAGACCTGAAATTGGACCGGTTTTATGGAGTACCACCAAGCATCAAACACTGTGTCCTCCCTGTTTTATCGCTCACTGGTCTGCCCGCATGGCAGTTCAATGTAGTGCTTAAAGCATGGTGTTTAGAATGAGGCAGACCTTAGCTGGACACTGGCACCTCCTACATCAGACAAATCAGGTCACCTCTCTGAGCCTCAGCTTCCTGTGAAGTGGTTGAATCCATTTCCCAAGGTTGTTGTAAGGATTAAATGAGATAGAGGTGCTGTTATTCTTAGGCTTGTGTGGTCATCATCTTTGGGCTTCCGAGGCAGCTCAGTGAATCAAGAATCTGCCTGCCATTGCAGGAGATGTGGGTTCGATCCCTGGGTCAGGAAGATCCCCTGGAGGAGGAAATGGCAACTCACTCCAGTATTCTCGCCTGGAGAATCCACTAAACAGAGGAGCTGGTGGGCTGCAGTCCACGGGGTTGCACAGTGTTGGGCACAGCTGAGCAACTAGGCATGCACAGTCATCATCTTGATGTTACAGAAGAAGAAACTAAGGCTTTAAGAAGGTGATTTGCTCATGGTCACTTGAATAATAATTAGGGGACCTAGAAAAATGTGTCTTCTGTCCACTAAGTCTAGTGAAAGAGCTGAATCTAATTGTTTCCTTAAAGAAGTTGCATAGAAAAATGAAGTCGCTCAGTCGTGTCCAACTCTTTGCAACCCCATAGACTGTATGTAGCATACCAGGCTCCTCTGTCCATGGGATTTTCAGGCAACAGTACTGGAGTGGATTGCCATTTCCTTCTCCAGGGGATCTTCCCAACCCAGGGCTCGAACCCAGGTCTCCCACATTGTAGACAGATGCTTTCCCATCTGAGCCACCAGATTCTTTAAATACCTGTTTAATCTCCTTTGCTCTCCTTTTCTTTTCAAGGAGACCTTCCCTTATTTCAGTGCCTTAGTGAAGTCTCCTTAATTTAAGGCTGCACTGAGGAAGAGCTTCACCTCGAGGTGGGCAGACCCTCAGATAGCTGGACTGCAGCAGAGGAGCATGTCTCAGGGTCTCAGTTTGTGGGAGTCCCCTTTCACATCCTCAGTTTCCCCTTGTAGACCCAGGAAAGAAGGCACCTCCTTCTCAAAGCCTCCATAGACCGCCTGGCCGCCATTCCCCGGGCTCTGGTAGAGTCCTCCTTACCGCTGTCTGATCACTGATTCCACTAGATGAATTTCCCCACTCCCACACTGGACTGTGACCACTCACCCCCGTCCAAAGGGCAGGGACTGGATTTGAGTTCCCCCTACATCTCAGTGCCCATGGCCAGATGTGGTTCATTCCTCAGGAGAGAAGGGAGCCTTTTGAGACCCTAGCATCACCAGGCTGCTTCCTAGGGCTCCAAGGTACAAGTGTGTGATGACATTTAAAAGGAACTTGGGTTTTGGGTTAGCATCTTTAGATTTGAGAATTTCATCATCTTTAGGTACATGGGATTTTCCCTCCCCCCTGCTCCCACCAACATGCTCAGACGCTCAGTCGTGTCTGATTCTTTGCGACCCCATGGACTATACCAGCCAGGCTCCTATGTTCATTGGATTTCCCAGGCAAGAATCCTAGAGTGGATTGCCATGCCCTCCTCCAGGGAATCTTCCTGACCCAGGGATCGAACCCACATCTCATGTCTCCTGCACTGGCAGGCAGGTTCTTTACCACTGGCATCACCACTCCCATCAGTATCACTCAATAAAAAAACAACTGCAGACGGTGAATGACTGCTTATACTGGTGTGTTTCCGTCCGTCTTCTTGGTGCGTATTCTTAGCGGGCCAGTCCCCCCTCCCATGTGCGCTCTGTGCCAGCCCTGGAGACTCCCTTGGGGTTCTCCTTGGCTTCTGGAGGGTTTGCCTTCTTCAGTTACAAATGACTAATCTCTCCAATTTCTATCATGTGACTTAAGTACCAGGGCTTTAAGCCTCTTTTATTATACCACAACAGCAATCCTCAAAAGCAGGAGAAAAAAAAAATGTGATCCTGCAAATAAACTCTTATTTACAAATGGTAATGACTTGTGGTGTTCGTGGTAGAGATTTTAGGTTGAATTACTGCTGAAAGCCGGTTACGTGTCTGCCTCTGGTGGGGGGAAACGTGTTCCCTGTAAGGAATTTTCTGTATGGGTGAGAATTTTTTCAAGTAGATATTGGATAATAGCTCCCTGCTTGCTGCACACTAACAGAATTTAAATGAAACAGACACGGTATCCCCGAGGCCAGAATACCTGTGTCTGCGCCTCTTGCTGTCTGGTTGCCTTGAGCTGGTTGGCAGTGTGTTGTAGGAGAAAGGCAGGATGTTTGGGGCCCCAGTGTGTCCTTAGGCAAGCCCTCCTCTGAGCTCCATTTTCCTATCTCTAAAACCCAGTGGGCATCCCTTCCCTGTGGAGCTGTTTTAAGTATTAAATGAAATTGTGTGCATTAAATGCATGTGGTAAAGCGCAGTGCCCAGCACGAGTCCTGGCCACTTGCTGTGCTTGTGTGTCCAGACACCCTGGCTAGTCTTCGCTTGGGCGTGGTGGCCTTTTACCTCCCTGTCATTCCTCCTCTCCCTCTAGATTCTTAGACTTCCTGTGGGCCCCTTTGGGCAACAGCCAGCACCGAGGGTGAGTGATCTCTAGGGCACAGCACAGCGCTGATCTGAACTGGGAACGAGCATGTACCCTGTCCACACCGGCTTCTTCAGCAGTGAGTGTCTGCCTGGTGCTCTTTGGGCTGAGAAATTCCACATAAATTGCCTTTTCACTTCCCCCCTCTTTGTTGAAAGTCCCCCCCTTTTCATTTTATCATTAGGTAGTAATTAGTATTCAAGGGAAATTGGTCTTAATATATTAAAATTGGTTAAGTGCATTTAGACCTGTACCACAGCCAATGTCTTATTGGAAAATGTAATTGGGGACTCTGTGTATGTAATTAATTGAATTACAATTAAGAACTTTCATTAAGCGATACACTGGTACATTAGAGCAGTGTGGAAACATGCTTGGCGAGCCACACAGCCCGCATGGGCTCTAAGTGAGGGCACAGAGATTTGCGTCCCTCTGGTGGGCTCCTGGCCCTGGAAGCTGCCCTGCAGCCCCTGCCTGCTGGTCGAGTGGCGCAGCAGGTGACATTTCTGCAGTGACTCCCCTGATGGGAGGTGGGGTTCTTCCAGCATGCAAGCCCTCGTTCTGACTCTGGAGTCAGAGAGATGCCTCAGTGTTGATCAGTTGTTACAGTTCTTAAGATATTTTGTCATGTAAATTGTCCAAAATGCCCAGGCTCTTTAGAAGACTCCATTACTTTTCCTGTGTTTTGAACAGGGACAGACACCGTAGAAGAAGAGGAAGTGAGGGGAATCCGGTCATCAACCTAACTTCCAGACAGACCTGTAATGAGCGAGTGGTTCAGACCTGTGCGTGGCCATGATTGATCCTGTATAGGCCACACGCTCATTCATCCTCCAAACATGGATGGCCCCCTTCTGGGCCAGTCACTGTCCTGGGACAGTAGAGAGGATACACAGCCTCCACATCATGCAGTTCACAACTGCTCTGAGTGCTGTGAAGGGGGTGAGAGTATATAGGAGGGCTCTGGAGCTGGTGAGAGTAGGCCAGAAAGCTTCCTTGAGGAAGAATGAAAAGGAGCCATTCAGATCATGGGTATGAAGAATGTTCCAGAAGCCAAGGGACTACTTGTCCAAAAGTCTTGAGAAAGAGCTTGGTGTGCTTGAGATAGTGTATTTGAATGGAGTGGAATGAAATGAGCAGGGGAGAGTGTGCTGAAAGATGAGACTGGGGGCCAGACAGGAGCTTGACGCAGAACTTAAACCTCCCCCTCCCCACCGCCTCCACGATCCACTCTTTTTAGGAATTCTACAAACCTGAAATCGTTTCCTTCTGATCACCTCATAAAGCAAGATTATCCTGATTTATCGAGGGTCTGAAATCTCCCTGTGGAAAGGCTCTGACTGCAAGAGCTTAATCAATTAGGCAGTGACAGCGCGGATCCCTGCCTGGCTGCGGCACAGCGAATCCAGTGAAGGCTGCATCCTGCTGTACGATCCTGGTGGCTCTGAAGAGATTACTGCATGGGGCATGGGAGTGCACATGTGTGCGTTCCAGGATATCACCTATTGATTATTTTTTAGAGACCAGCAAAAATGACTAGTAGCCAAAGGGAAGTGTTTAATAGAAGAGAAGTTTGGGGCTTATGAGTCTTTGGGGACTTAAAAGGACTTTGGGGAAAAAATGTGATGGATATAGAGTGCTAAAGGAGAGTTTTTCTCCATGACTCACTCGCGCACTAGCTTTGAGTCTTACCGGAGGAGAGAAAGTTAGGTTTTATCCCTGATTGTTCTGGCAAAGCCAGGCATGGTTGTATTCTCCTTAGATACTGTTATGGCCCACGAACTTGTACATTCCCAGTCCACCTAAGAAACATTTTTTTACCCAAGGGGTTATGTGGTGGTTTCGGGCACATTTTTGCAGTTAGGCCTGGGTTCCTGTCCTAACTCCAGCCAATGTTAGTTGTATGACTCTACTAGCAGGATGACTTTCTGAGGCTTGTTTTTCTCACTTGGGCAAGGAGGAGACTATTAGCCAGCTTAAAGGAGCATTGAGAAAATGAAGTGAGATAATGTAAGTGCCGAGTGGATTGTCTGCCATGTAGTAAGCGCTCAGTAAACATTCGTTGCCGTTGGAGTTGTTGCTGAGTCAGGGTCCCTGGCTGGTAAGGCGTCTGAATGGAAAAGTAGGACTGGTGTGTCAGGTTCTAGTAACCGAGGTAAAACACAAGGGATGGTGTACAACTCAGATACCATTATGGTTAATGTGTGAATCAGCCTCATTCAGGCCACCAACAGCATTTATTGAGCATCTACTCTGCGCTCTATAGGATGAACTGTTCTTGCCCTCAAGGAGCCCATTGTCCAGAAAGTTTTTGCAGCAAAGGAGCCCATAGTCCAGATACTTTTCATGTAAGACACTTATCATGAAAGCCTTCAGCAAAGGATGACAGAATTTCAGGGAAGAGCAGGAAAAGACTCCATGTGAATTAGACCTCTAAGTATATAAATTTTAGAGTGGAAAGGACATTCTGGCCAGATAGTGTAATGGAACAAAATCCAGTTTGGCTGAAGCCGGCATTGTTCTATCTGGGGAGCAGCAATAAGGCTACAAGATAGAACAGGGCAGAAGGTCGTTTGTTTACTCTTCAGTCATTTGCACAACAGTATCTTACTGCATCTCAGGTCCTGGATGATAGTGCCTCTCTCTGAAGACTTGTCCCCCCAACCCACACCATTTTATTTTGCACGACTCACCTTCATAGCCTCTTTGCACCAGCCAAGTGCAAACCCTGCTGCCATCCTCCAGTGTCCCCAAAGCACTAGCACAGCTTCTGGCACATGGTTGGTGCTGGGTGACTGGGAGGAGGGGCCACCAGGGCCATCCTGCTACAGAGAGTGTGCATATAAACGACTCTGCTGCTTGCTCACTCGATCGTGTCCAACTGTCTGCTCCCCCACAGACTGTGGCCCACCAGACACTTCTGTCCATGGAATTCTCCAGGCAAGAATACTGGAGTAGGTTGCCATTCCCTTCTCCAGGGGATCTTTCTAACCCAGGGATCGAACCCAGGTCTCCCACACTGCAGGCAGATTCCTTACCATCTGAGCCACCAGGGAAGCCCACGGATAAGGACGTAGCAAAGGCCACTGAACTTCGGTTGAGCCCTAAAGTTGGCGTGGATCTTTCTGAAGGTGAAAGATAGAAGTTGCTTTAACTTCTAACTAGATGAGGCCTTTTAGACTTAGGCCATTTAGACTTGACCTGAGACTCATTGAATCATAAAATGAAGTTGATGTTCCATGTAGTTTGTGTCCAGGAACATAAGACATCTGCTGGAGGCGTACATCAAGTTCATCTGAGCTTTAATTTAATCATTAGTGCTCATTTGTCTGAAAGAAAGTTATGTGTGTACTGCCTCTAAGTGTCTCCCTCAGCTCCAGTGAAGTCATGTAGTATATGAAAACGCTTCTTAAACAATATTAGTTGTAATTAGCCTTGATCTGACACCTGGCAGGAAGCCTGTTACTCTAACAGTGTGTGTACAGGCTTTCTGTTTGCGGTTGTTGTCAGGGATGTAACACAGGTACGGAGCTGTACTCGCCCTTTTGTTGCCCATCATGGTTGTCCAGGTGGGTGTCCAGGGACAATGAAGACGTGGTGTGAGAATGAATACAGGCAGCAATTCCCAAACGTTTTGGTCTCAGGACCACTTTATACGCTTAAAACTTATTGAGACCCCCAAAGAGCTCTTGTTTATTGGGTTATATCTCTTTATGAAGAATTAAAAACTGAAAGATTTTAAATTGTTTATGAATTCATTAAAAACAATGGTAAATCCATTATGTGTTAACATAAGTAACATGTTTATTAAAAAATTTTTAATAAAAATATTTTCTTATAAAAATGTAATGATAAGAGCAGCACTGTTTTATTTTGGCTTGGTTTTTTTTGTTTTTTGTTTTTCCTTTCTCTGAAAAGCATTTATTTTTGTACCATCAGGAAGATAAGTTATTGACTAATCTTCTGAACCAATGGGCAACTGTTTTCTGTTTTTGCAAATTGCTGTAATGTTTGGCTTGGAAGACACTAGGATTTTCATACCTACTTCTGCATTCAGTCTGCTACAACACATTATTTTGGTTGAAATAGTCACAGAAAATTTGGCTAACATAGATCCATTGTTGGAAAAGAGGGGAGTATTTCAATAGCCTTTTCAATAAGGGTGCATATGAATTTTTGCTCAGTTCAGTTCAGTCGCTCAGTCGTGTCTGACTCTTTGCGACCCCATGAATCGCAGCACCCCAGGCCTCCCGTCCATCACCAACTCCCGGACTTCACTCAGACTCACGCCCATCGAGTCCGTGATGCCATCCAGCCATCTCATCCTCTGTCGTCCCCTTCTCCTCCTGCCCCCAATCCCTCCCAGCATCAGAGTCTTTTCCAATGAGTCAACTCTTCGCATGAGGTGGCCAAAGTACTGGAGCTTCAGCCTTAGCATCATTCCTTCCAAAGAGATCCCAGGGTTGATCTCCTTCAGAATGGACTGGTTAGATCTCCTTGCGGTCCAAGGGACTCTCAAGAGTCTTCTCCAACACCACAGTTCAAAAGCATCAATTCTTCGGTGCTCAGCCTTCTTCACAGTCCAACTCTCACATCCATACATGACCACAGGAAAAACCATAGCCTTGACTAGACGGACCTTAGTTGGCAAAGTAATGTCTCTGCTTTTGAATATACTATCTAGCGTCCCTCCTGAAGCTGCACACTTGGTCGAAGAGGATGACCATCCCCGATAGAGGAGGACCCGTCTTCGGTCAAGGGTATATGAGTAGCTGTGCTCCCCTGCTAGAACCTCCAAACAAGCTCTCACAATGTTGTCAATGAACCTCTTATTACTTTGTGCACTTGCAAAATAATAGATGTAAAAGGGCAAATCATGTCTTACTGTCATTATTATGAAAATAGTATTGAGGTTATAGACCCACCTCCCCCCACCCCCCACAGCAACTTCCTTCACCACGCCTGGGGCCCTGAGCTGACTTAGAGGTGACAGTTACCCACACCTTAGTCCCTGTCCTTGCTACTGCTCATAGGAGCATGGTGACTTGGGAAGAAGGGGCAGAGGTCTTGATAGATCCGTCCCAGCTGTGTCTCTTCCCAACAGTGGAACCTTGGGCAAGCTTCTGGCCCGCTCTGGACCCTCAGTACCAGAGTTCAGTTTGACTCTGTGCCTCTGAACGCAGTGTTCCGGCCTCTTTGTGGTGAGGCCAAGCCCCAAGGCCACGCCTTAGCCCTCATGCTCTCGCCTCCTCACTCTTCCTTCACCTTCCCTTCCCCCTTCCTTTTGCCCCTTCTTCCCGGGCCTGGTTTTGCCTTTGAGAAAAGTGCTGCTCCTTGTTTCCTCTTTCCTGGTTCCTTACCTCAGCTCCTTCCTTTCTCAGATTTTCTGCTTGTCCCTCGGTGCTTTCCGTATCGTGAAAGTGCTCTCTGTCATCCTTCCAGAGCCTGTTGTCAGTCCATTTGAGCTCCGGTGCTCAAGTCACTTTTAGGCCCCACCCCAAAATTTGATCTATCACAATACGTCTTTGAGTCATTGCAGCCTGAGCGTTTTGACACAATACATTATGGTAATCCATGCACATAGAGACGTGAACACTCCCGACTTTGACAAAATGCGTTGTGAAGTCTTTGAAGGCACCATTACAATTTATCTTGTCATTCACGAGGAGACCCAGTTCAGCATTAATGTAGATGAACACAGTGTGGCTTTTGTTTCATTTAATTGCTTGTGACCTTTTTAATTGCTAATTTAACAAAATACCAAAGGGTTATATTTCAACTAAATTAACAGTTTGGGGAGTGGTTTTTGAATGTTTATTTTTAACATATTTGGGTTCTATTTTTTTTACTTCGAGTAGATAAAAATGTCTTCTCTTACCAGAAGTGGTTTTGAAATGTGAAGTTGATCGTACAGTATCTTTTAATATGCACATGGTGCTGTGCCAGACATCTTTCATGTGTGGTTGGACTCACGCCTTTCTAGAAGGATCCAGACAGTAAAGGTGTACATGTAAAGTCAGAACTTGTCTGGTTTAAAAAAAAAAAAAAAGCCAAACCTTGCTTTTGGTGTCGCAGTCTGCTTCAGATGTGCGCCTTCAGATGATGTGTCTGTCACGTGCATCACTGGGGACTTCTCTCTTCCTTGGCGTGTTTTCTTGGTACTCTGTAGTGAGTCTGTAAGCTCCTGAAGATCAGGAACCCTGCCTTCCCCTCAAAAGTGTCCCTTCCCAGTCCAGCACGCTGCAGGCACGGGGACAGTAGTTACAGGTTGCGTGGCTGACTGATCTGTACACACAATGCCCCCTCCAAGCACAGACACTCCTGAGCCTACTTTGAGAAGTGGCACCAGAGTTCCAAGACCAGAGGCTGTTCTCATTCAGCAGATAAACCTGCTTTAGGGTGAGTGGCACGTGTCAGAGGTGAGTGCAGGACTGTTCCTTCCTTCTCCACTTCTCCAGTGCAGTTACCTTTCTGATCGTAAAAGAAAACATGCCCCTTGTCAGCCAGGGCCAGGCTCAGAACTCACCCAGGTATCAAGAGGACTTAAACCCCCAAATGGGATATGAATTTACACTGTCAGAGAGTAGAAGGTCAATGCGAGAAGCATTAGTGCGTTGAGCCAGCTCCAGCTATCTGCGTCTTGAACAAAATTAATATGAGGAAATTGACAAGCCCTGCTGGTTATTCCATAGCTTTAAGACCTCTACTAAAATCCTATCATCTCATCTGCCCATTATTAACATTTCAGCAAAATATAAAGTTTTCATTAATCTCCACAGCAAATTTAGGAGTGAAAACTGGCACTTGTTTGAGCTTTTAGGACTACATTAGCTGGTGTATTAAACAAAATGTGTCATTCTTCAGTAGCTTCTGCAAGAAGCTAAATCAATTTCCAGCCATATTTATGCACCACTTTATCTAAAAGCATCTGAATTATCATTTACAGCTAAGATGCTTTATTAGCAGCTGGCATTGAAATTGCTCAGTAAAAAATTATATGTCACGTTATAGTAATTTTTAAATTGGTTTTAATCCAACATCATAAAATGTAAAACTCTTAAGTGTGGTTTTTTAAAAAAATAATTGGCATTTTAGCATAAATGGACTGTTACCTCTTTCCAAATCAAATACCTGCAATTTTTAGAAAATACTAATTAGTAAAGAAAACAGTTCTTGAGCTAGGTTGTATCTAATAATGGCATTTTTCTGAGAAAAGATGGCTTTCAGTGATTTTAAACATGAAAGGATTTTAGTATTTCTCCAAAATTCTCAATTTAGGAGGTTCTAAAATAGAAATAAACACATCTTGGCAGTTCTGTTTAGTAAAAGGTATATTTAGAGAAAGTGAATAACTATTCAATACCTTAATTTCTCCTCTTGGCTCGGAATGTGGATATTACTAGGGAAATCGTATGATCACAGCATCTCTATCCAAAATCACAAGTGTTCCAGAGAAAGGGGGCAGGGCAAAGGCTGAAAGCCACTGCGCCCGCCCTAGCAGTGTGACGCTGGCTAAGTCGCGAAGCCTCTCTGATCCTGAGGATACAGTGCTTGCTATTCATCCAGTAGATTGCTGTTGAGCTCTTGCTTTATTCTGTACGTGGTAGCACTAGCAGGGTCTGGGTGATGGTGTTTAATAAAGCAATCACTCTGTCTCTGCTCTTGGGGTTACAGTCTAATGGCAGAGACGGGCAATTACTATCTGTGATAAATAACCTGAAGGGAAATGCAGGATGCAGTGACAGGAGGAGCTGAGATAGACTCCAGGTTCCTTGGAGTGTTGCTTGAGCTAAGCTCATCAGAGGGATGGGGAAGAGGCCTGGAGGAACAGGCCAGGAGGGAGCCGAAAGGGGAGAAGGGTGACCTGGGCAGAGAGGGCAAAATGTGGACCATGTCCCAGGCATCCAGTGACAGGTGAGGCTGCAGCCTTTCTGAGGGGAGCACGTCATTGTAGGTGCTAGGATGGTCCAGGCTGGGAAGAGTTGCCGTGTTTGGAAATAGAGCATCCAGTTCCTAATAAATCAGTTCAATGTGAAGGCATCAGAAGCCAGCTTTGACTTAAAAGCCTGCCCTGTAAACAATAACTGTGGGAAGGAAAGTGTGTAATTGGCAGGCATAATAGAATTTTCCAGTTTTATACCCAAACCTAGAGTTTTACATCCGTCCAACCCTGTACCAAGGAGTTCTCTCACAGTTTCCCTGTGGACCCAGCTCTGGGTTCTCATCACAAGGCCTCGGGCGCCCCACTCTGGTTGGCCTTTTCTAGACAGGTGCGTCCTCCCCCCAGCAGCTGCACATTCAGAGGACCACATTCCAGACTTGGGAGTAGGGGGCTGACAAAGTTCCAAAGCCTTGGCTTCTTCATCTGTGTGATATGAAAATTCTAGGAACTACCTGCCAGATTGTCTTGAGACTTGAATGCATGTATGAAGTACTCGGCGCCATGCCTGATGCATGAGTACTCCCATGTACTATTAATAGCTATCATCATTATTATTGATTTATTTGTTTAGCAAAACTTAATGAGAGCATGCCAGTTGTCTGTCCTGCTTGCAGGAGAAGATGTAGAGATGAGGTGAAGAGATCTTCACTGCTCCTCACAAAGCTCCCAATTTAAGAGCAACCACTCAACAATTCTAGCACAAGGCTGAATGTGATCCACTGTGACAAGAGAATAAAAATAACCATGGCTGCTATTTATTCTGTGTATTGTATGTTAGATTCTTTCAGTACATTTTGATATTCTATGGATGGCGGATTCTAGGGTTCAGAGAAATAGTCACATGTCCAACATTATTCTTGGAGACAGAGCCAGAAGTTGAGCCTAGGTCTTCCTGGCTCCAGAGTCCAGTATAAACCAGCTGCTGTGGAATCCAGGGAGAGCTGGTGTCTGACTAGCCTGGGCAGAGTTTTGACAGAAGGGTTGTTCTAGGCCAAGAGTACCACATGAGCAGAGGCCCAGAAGTCGAGAAACCTGAACCTGTGCACAGTCTGAGGAGTTTGAGAATTGCTTAGAGAAGGTATGTGTGAAAAGTGACAAGTGGGAAGTTTTTGTTTCAGTAAGACTGGACAGCCTTGATTGCTTGACTGAAAAGAGTGTGCTTCATTCAGGAGGCCTTGGGAAGCCAGGGAGGATTTCTGAGCTCCAGTGTTCTTTTTTGTCCCCAGTGTCTGAGTATTTGGTGTGCACAAAGCTCTGACTAGACATTTGATGAGTGAATAACTGATCAAAGCTTTAGAAAGACAAACTGGAAAGTCCTGTAGGAGCTGGATTGCTGAGGAGCCTGATGGCCAGGAGGCCACTGAGGAGACTGCCACGGCCATCTGGGTGTAAGCAGGCTCATAGCTGAACCAGTGGAGGCGTGGGCCATGGGACACGGAGCTGATAAACAGACGGTTTGAGAATCTTGGAAAGGACAAGGATTCTTCAAGGAGCATGGATTACTCTTATGATCAGGAAAATTGTTAGAAAAAGATTCAAGAATCTGAGTAACCGTGTTTTTGTGACTTTGACTTACTCTTGTGGAGACAGAGCTTCTGGTGAGCAGGGGTTTTTCTGCCCTCTGTATGGCTGCTGCCCTGCCAAAGGGCTGCCGTAGAACAAGGCAGTGTTTGTGGAATTAATTGTTGAGTGATTAATATGTTACCGTTCTCTGTTTACTGGAATGGCATTATTAAGTCATCGCTCAGCCTTTTCTTTTCCAAATTAAATAGCCCATATTATTTTAATTTATCCCAAAGCATTTTAAAGCAGACGCCATTTGCCAAGCCTCATGTATCTTTATGTGTTAAACTGCTTTTTCCTTCCCAGGTTCAAGGGCAGACGGGGTTTTCGAGGAGGATTCACAGATTGACATAGCTACAGTACAGGATATGTTGAGCAGCCACCACTACAAGTCATTCAAAGTCAGCATGATCCACAGACTCCGCTTCACGACCGACGTCCAGTTAGGTAAGTGCGTGGACAGATGACGGACTTTCTGTAAGTGGTCAGAGTCGAAATGGGGAGAGAAACCGCCTGCCGCTTTGTGTGGCCTGAGTGACGAGCGGTGGTTTGTTTTCAGAGCACATGTTGAAACAATGAAATTTAAAGACACTCCTTTTTGCCACCTGAGTGCTCTGTCTTATCTCCTTTTTTATGAAGCAGAAGATTAGAAATAGAACTAACTTGAGACTCTTTTCAAACTGATTGACTTCTGTGGAGTTCCATAATTTCCATTCTGTAATTTTCTCACATCCTCTCCTTAGAACTGCTTTGTAACATCGCCACTTGCCTGTTCTCATTCCGTGAATTCATTGCTATTCATTCATGCCTTTATTCAGGAGGCTTTTTTTAATGATCTCAGAAGCTATATTTGGATCCTCACCAGATAATCTGAAACTAAATTCAGTTAATATGTGGGGTTAATTTGTTTCCATGAAGTGCTGAATTTCTGTTACAACTTAAGTCTAACAGGAGTAGAAAGAGTGCCGTGGTTGTCAGCATCATATGAACACCACACCATCCTCCTCCTCATGGCCGTTACCCAGAGGTGTCCTCACGTGTGAGTGCTGCACACATATCACTAACCTACCTAAAATGTAGGTGCTTTTACTGTCTCCATCTGGCAGAGAAGGTATTAAATAGATGAGGTGCAGAGAGGTGACGTCTCATGCCCACACTCACACAGCAGTTGGTTTCAGGGAAGAATCCTGGTCTGGCTAATGTCAGTGCCCCTGTTTCCTCACAGAGGATGACGAGAGATGGGCAATGGGTACAGGTGCCAGGCTTTCTCAGTCAGGGAGCTGGCCTCTTCCCGGGCTCTGCTGGGACCTCAGCGACAGCACCCCTTCCTGGGCATCCTTTACTTCATGTGTAAAGGGAGACAGCTTGAATTCTAACTCTAAGACTCATGAATGTTCTATTTCTCACAAAGGTTTCATATATGTCTCATAATAAAACCTTTTCTTACGTGGGCATTAGTCCGGCTAATTTGAAATAAGTCTCAAAAATCTCTCAAATATCTCTTACCAGCTTGACTGACAGGAGCTTGAAGTAAGCTGACAGTAGCTTAGTAATTAAGAGATGAGCATTGGAATCACATCTGGTTTAAACTGTGACTCTGTCAACAACCAGCCATATTAGGCAATGTCTTAATCTTTCTGAGCCTCAATTCTGTTCTGTTTAAATGGGAATGTGAATGTGCCAGCTTCTTAGGATTACTGTGGGGAACAAGTCAGATACTCCATCAAGCTTAGCCAAGGCCTGGCAGTTGGTAGACCCTCTTAAGTAAGATCTGTTAGTGGAGATGCAACATAGTGGAAGCCTGGAGGACAGACTCAAGAGTTAGAAGTCTCGGTTCAAACCCTGACTCATCCGTTAGCTGTATCAACACAGGCAAGTGATGCAAAGCTACAGGCTCCTCCTTGTAAGATGAAGATAATAGTCTCTATCTCACATATGGGGTAATTATGGAGAAGGCACTGGCAACCCACTTCAGTACTCTTGCCTAGAAACTCCCATGGATGGAGGAGCCTGGTGGGCTGCAGTCCATGGGGTCGCTAGGAGTCGGACACGACTGAGCGACTTCACTTTCACTTTTCACTTTCATGCATTGGAGAAGGAAATGGCAACCCACTCCAGTGTTCTTGCCTGGAGAATCCCAGGGACAGGGGATCCTGGTGGGCTGCCATCTCTGGGGTCACACAGAGTCGGACATGACTGAAGTGACTTAGCAGCAGCAGCAGCATGGGGACCAAATGTCTTATCACACGTGGAATACTTAGAAAGGACCTGGCACATAGCAAGTGCTCAGTAAACATCAGCTTCTAAGATGATGGTGATTATGACAGACTAAATAGAGAAATTAGCACCAGTATCTTAGAATCAGAACACACAGAACCCATCTTTTTTCCTGCTCTGTAGACCTCTTTATCCCTCCTCAAGAAAACCTCCAAAATGGTGCAAAAGTCTTATTTAATGTTGATTGTTAAAACATAAAGTTCTTCAGTGTTTTTCTTCCTAAAGGTGCTTTTTCTGGTATCTCTCATAGAAGTAAAAATAATGAGGCTGCTCAAAAACAAGCCAGAAAGGGAGTGAAAGTACATGCTATACGGTTCCATCTATATAATAATGTTCAAAAATACACAAAGATAATCTGTAGACGTAATGACAGTGGTTATCCAGGACTGAAGAGACTACAGTGACTGGAGAGGGAGCATCTGGGGTGCTGGTAAAGTTCTGTTTCTTGGTCCGGGTGCTGATTACATGATTTCTGTAGACTTGGTGGGAAAGTCAGGTTTTATATAGTCTTAGATTTATGCACTTTCTGTTTGTATATCCTCAGTTAAGAGTTTGCGAAGATAAAAGTGCTACTCATACATCGTTCATGCTTGCCTGTAGTTCTTTCCCAGTAACAGAAGGTCTGCTTTTTCTGAGTGGTTCTAACTTAAGAAGCCCAGTAACTAGCCTGACTGCAGTCGAGATAGAGGTCCAGGGTACAAGGCAAGGATTCTCCCAGGTGAGCATAATCAGCAAACCCACGCCTGCTTTCCCCAGGTGGAAAGCAGTGCCTTGGAAAGATAACTGATAGTGTGGACTTCTTTCCCAAAATTTTTTCTGAAGGGTAAAAGCCAAAATTGAATTCATCAGCTTCTGATCTATATATTCATTCAAAGGGAAAAGTTCACAAAAGGATCTGTGCCAAGACACCCAACTCTGCAGGGAACAGTGGGTTTGAATCCCAGCTTTACCGCTTACCTGCAGCCTAAGCTTAGACAAGTTCCTTCCTCTTTTAGTCTTCATGTTTGTCATTTATGAAGTGGGAATTATAATGTTTACCTTTCAAGACTATGTATGAAAGTGGCCTACAGGAGTTTATCTTAGTGTTATCATTGTCTTTAATATTTATTTTATTTATTGCTTTCTCTCCTGGTCCACCATCTTGAAAGTATTTAACCAGATCACTCAGATTAGATAGTGGCGCTATTGGCAAGAGGCCTCCCTGTGGCTCAGCTGGTAAAGAATCTGCCTGCAATGCGGGAGACCTGGGTTCAATCCCAGGGTTGGGGATGATGCCCTGGAGAAGAGAAAGGCTACCCACTCCAGTAATCTGGCCTGGAGAATTCCATGGACTGTACCGTCCATGGGGTCACAAAGAGTTGGACATGACGGGTTGACTTTCATTTTCACTTTCTGTTGGTAAAGTCATGGTGTGGACTTGTCAAGTAGGCATGGATGATGCTGGTAACTCAAGTATCTCTGTAGAGCATTGGTTCTCAGAAGCAAGATGACTGGGAAGCTGGTTGCGGTCAGCTCTGGATGTTTCCAGTGACACCCATAGCGCCCTCTGGTGGAGAGTCATAACTGAGGCACTTCTAAAATAGGTATCAGCATTTGTTTCCATTATGAATCTAAATTTAGTCTTTAGCATTATAAGCAAAAGCTTCATTAATTAATCTTAAGTACAATATTTTGTGACAGTCGGATAACCATGCCAGTGAGTACTATATCATGCAGTGAATAAGTCCACTTCCTATTCCCATGCACATGAATTCAGATACACACTTTCTCCTTGGAAAGCAAACGGTAACACCCGCTCATTCTCACATCAACAACAAAAGCCTGCATGCAGCAGTCCAGAAATTATTCCTTTCTGAAACAGAATCAACTGCGAAGTTCAGGGCAGCACACACTCTATGAGCAGTCAAGTGAGCAGCTGGATTCTGAGATCAGTAAATAATGTATTTTATTTCAACTGACTAGCCAGGTGCTTCAGATCTTTCCTGACACTGATGGATGATCTCCTCTGCTCGTCCATCCTGTGTCAGTCAGAGCAGAGATTTCACTTGCCCCCTGTGGCAAGTTCTTCTAAGCGGTAAGTGTCTGTGTGCAGCAGTCACCCCCAGCGCTGCCGATCCCAGAGAAGACCAGCCGTGTGCTCTGAGCGAGTGGTACCTGAGAACACGTTGCCGCGGCTCGGCATCCCTGGGCTCCACAATGCCGTCACGGCGGCCTGCCTCCCAATCGAGGAGCCAGGGACTGATGCTCCAGTTTTGCCATCTGCCACTTGTTTCTGCAAAAGCCAGGGGATAAGAGACTCAGATTTTGATCTGCAAGACCCCAGATTCAATCGACTTTCCACCAGACTTTTATATGAATGAAAAACTTTATTGGAGGCCATTCATGAAATGTGGGGCAACAATCTAATCTTTTAAAATACTATTAACAAGAAAAATTATAATTTTTAAAGTGAAGTGAAAGTCACTCAGTCACACCTGACTCTTTGCGATCCCATGGACTATACAGCCCATGGAATTCTCCAGGCCAGAATATTGGAGTTGGGTAGCCTTTTCCTTCTCCAAGGGAATCTTCCCAACCCAGGGATCAAACCCAGGTCTCCTACATCGCAGGCAGATTCTTTACCAGCTTAGCCACAAGGAAAGCTCTATAATTTCTAAAAGCAGATGTCATTTATCAAATGCTTGCTGTATCCAGACACTCTGCTGGCCATTCTTGCTGCATTGTCTCCTGTGATCAGAGGACTTTATCAGATAGTACTGATATTATCTCTATTTTTTTATGTGAGAAAAGTGGGGTGTAGGGGAAATCTAGTAAGTAGTGAAGCTGAGATCAGAACCCAAGACTGTCTGAGGCTGAGGCCTCTGGCTAACCACAGGATCATTTCTTGAAAGCAAATCCTCCTTGGACCAATACTCTATTCCTATAACAACGTATGGTATACAATGAACTTTCACCCCTTTACCCTATTTAACTGACACAGCACATTGACAATGCTATTCCCATTTCATGACAGAAAACTGACATTTGGAGGAGTTAGTGAAATCCTGTGATGTACATAAAGCACTTAGTGCTTACTGGCACTTAGCTGTTACTTAACAAGTACTGTCTTGCCCTCCCCCTCAGGCATCACATACACAGTAGGATATCCATCCCAGGAGCAGAACTGGGACTGAAACTCAGTCCCATACACTCAACCAGTCCATCACATGACAGACGCCTCGGTCATCAATAGTGTCCCTTCACCAAGGAAGTGATTACTTCTAGTTGGCTCGTTCCAAACATTCTGCGCATCCTCCACTCTTCTCCCTCCCCTAGCATCTGGAGGTCATGTCAGGGTAGCGTGTGTGCTGCTAGTCCCTCCTCCATTTGCACTCTTGACCAATCATGGCACCTCTTCCCTCTGGGCACAGACCTGACCCCAGAATCCTTTCCAGCACAGCCCAGAAGCAGCACCCACCAATCAGTTGGTGTTGGTTCTTAGGCTGAAATCTGTTTGCCATTCTTGCTCTACCAGCCCAGAAAACTCACCAGACAAAGCCATCATGCCTCACTGTTCCTATATTTCCCAAAAACATTTTGGATATTTTTTTTTCATCTTGTCTACTTCCCTTCCATGTTGGGCCTAAAAGCACAGATGCCCTTTAAGTGTAGACCTTGCTTGAGCTTATACCAAATTGAGATTTTTTTCCCATTAACTTGAGCTCCTGTATGCTGACCACAGGATCAGGCACTAAGACATGCTGCTGCCACTGCTGCTGCTAAGTCGCTTCAATTGTGTCTGACTCTGTGTGACGCCTTAGACGGAAGCCCACCAGGCTCCCCTGTCCCTGGGATTCTCCAGGCAAGAACACTGGAGTGGGTTGCCATTTCCTTCTCCAATGCAGGAAAGTGAAAAGTGAAAGTGAAGTCACTCAGTCATGTCCGACTCTTAGCGACCCCATGGACTGCAGCCCACCAGGCTCCTCCATCCATGGGATTTTCCAGGCAAGACTACTGGAGTGGGTTGCTAAGACATGATTGCTACCCAAACATCCCAAGGCTGGCAGGTTGAAGTAAGTTTAGGGAAATTGACTCTACAAGCGTCAAAAGGTAGACTTCCTTGATGGTCCAGCAGTTAAGACTCTGAGCCTTCACTGCAGAGGGCACAGGTTCCATCCCTGGTTGGGGAACTAAGATCACGTTTGCCACATGGTGTGGTCAAAAAGTTAAAAAAAAAGAAGGATCAGATGGCGAATGCCAGCCATGATCTAAGAGCCCATGGTATACTATCAGTAAGTTCTTGTTAGCTGGCTTACAGAAACTGAATTAATTATGACACACCAGCCAAGGGGCTGCCAATAAACCCATGTAAGAATCAAGACAGGGAAGGCCTGTCATTTACATGGTACCCTAAAGCAGCAGTTCCTACCGTGACTGTGTATCAGAATCACCAACTCCTGGCCTCATCCCAGATCTGTTGGCTCAGAATCGCCTCTTAATTGTGCAGTTTGGGAAATGCAGTCTCACAGTATTCAAAAGACTTTCTTGCCCCTATCTCTTTGCCCAAGGCTTGTTTTTACTGATTGGGCAAGTCAGCCTGGTTTTCCCAGCACAGGGTCTCAGGCTGAGAAGTGTTTTGATAGTCATGCCACTTGTGCTAACTTGAGCCCTTCACCTTCTCAATTGTCAGTATTGACCATCTCCACATCACTAAAAGAATATAGTACTGAACATATAATATACCGTGAATTCCATCATGTCTTTATTGTGTAAGATTATAAAATAACCTCTACCAAAAGTTTCCATGGTTACGTCCATTCTCTCTTCATAAAACAGTCCTTAGGCATAATCAACACTTGTGATCACAGTAGTTAACAGAAGTATCAAGTGCATAGCACATACCTTAGAGAAGCAAAGAGGGCTTCGTCTTAAACCAGCTCCAGTCAAGTTTGTAACGGCTGCGCGGAGCATTGCACTAAGCTAGCATCTCAAGCTGCATCTGAGAGCAACATCAACTCGGTGATTGATTAAAAATGTCTGCCCTGGGCCTGCGCATGATGAGAGGCGCGTGTTTGCCATCTGTTGTTGTCATTTAATCCATTGATCAGTACCTACAAGCCAGCCCTCAAGAGAAGACCTATCACAGTGTTACTTTTAGATCATAGCATGCAAACTTAAGAAACACATTACAACACAGGACTGCCTGGGTGAAATCTACATCTGTGGGGCCTGGGCTTATTACTCCTCAGGCTCACTCTGACACTAAAAGTAGTAACAGGGCATCCCCGTTACTTTCCACTGGAGTACCTATGGAGTATAGTTCAAGTAATGACACAATCCTGAAATGTGTGGTCTTAAGAAACGGCCTGATCTTCCTTCCATGTTTCCATGTCAGATTAAATACTAAGGAGATAACCCTTCTCCGTGTAGAGACACTAAAATGTTCACGGGGAGACATGCATTGTGCTTAGCTCCAAGATCCCTGGATCCACTGAGTCATTTGAGAATGCAAATTCTAACATTCTAAGTACTCGTAACAATAAGCTAGTAACAAATTCTAGTATTAAATGATGATTCTCTTCCTATTGCGGCAACATTTTCTGAACCAAAAGTTGGAACAGAATTTAACAAATCCTAGTGAACCTGTGAAGTAGCAGGACAGACACTATCAAGACTTCCTCCAGAAAATGTCTTTACCACATTAGTGCTTAATGCAGTGATTAAGTCAAGGGAAAATCTCATGACGGAAAATGCCAGAAACTCGAGGGACTTTTTCTACTGTATGCTTTCCTTTCCACTCCCAGATCTTCTCTTTTGAGAATCCCTACTGGGTAATCCAGGATTACTAATGACAATGTACCAGGCTCCTCAGATGGCTAAGAAAGAATTAAGAACTGGAAAAAGTGGATAACCACTGGCATAATGAAAATTAATGGGAATCAGATAGGTGAAAGTTGACCAAGGTTCCATATTCTTTTTACCACTTCCTCATCCTTGGCACTTGAGCTCCACCAGTGTCCTGAGCATGGGGAAGATCTGCTGTTTCCTCATTCTGCAGGTGATTAATTATAAATTCTCTTAAGAAACAACATTACTGCTTCCTCACATGTAAGTTCACCTGAGGTATATTTGCTAAGTCGCTTCAGTCGTGTCTGACTCTCTGCAGTCCTTTGGACTGTAGCCCACCAGGCTCTTCTATCCATGGGATTCTCCAGGCAAGAATACTGGAGTGGGTTGCCATGCCCTCCTCCAGGGGATCTTCCTCACCCAGGGAATGAGCATTGGCAGGCAGGTTCTTTACCACTAACACCCCCTGGAAACCATGTATTTACCAGGAGAATATTTAGTTTGGGAACCTAACTTCCCCAGTATAAAATCTTTGCAACTGCCTTCTCTACAGCGAGAATTTCGCCCTCATCCAAGAATGGGTGTTACTGAGATTAAATAGTCCCAGGTCTTGTTTAGTAAGCTCCTTGTGCTGAGCACCGTACTGAGTTCTGTACAGACATGGTCTCATTCGTGGTCAGGCCACCTCTGAGTTTGCATTCCAAGGGTAATGGTCTAGTCAAGTATAGCAGACTTGTTCCCAAGTCTCTAACTGATCATACATTGAAACTGGCCGCATTTAGCTGTGGATCCCAAGTGGTTTGGGGATGTTTATCCACTTAACAGAACCAGTGATCCACTTGATCTCAAGAATGTAAGGTTCTACTGATCTCTTTTTGGATCCCTGATAAATTGTCGGAGTCTGTGCATTTTGTACTGCAATGCATTTGATCATTATAGAAGTACATAGTGAATAGACTGGGTCTTTTTAAGCCCCAGCTTATTCGTTTGGGGATATGAATTATGTTGTAGCTCTGTCATTAATGGGTGACATCAGACAAGGCATATCCCAGCCCTGAGCCTCAATTTCTTTGTATGGAGAATGAAAGTCCCAGACTGGGTAATCTCTCAGGTCTCATTAAGCCCAAACAGCCTGTGTATCTGATCCTGTGTGTAAATTCAGAAAAGTTTCAAAGACTTCCCTGCCTGCTCTGTGGATGCTATCAATTGCTATATAGATTTAGCAAAATCCACTCTGGCAAGGAGTTGTTCAGTGGCCCTCCCAGGGGGCTTTTCCAGGCTTTCGCAGGCTATAGGTAACCGGAAGACAAGAGGATTGCAGAACTGTAAAAAGCGACTCTGGGATTTAACAGTGGTGGGGCTTTTGTAGTCTCAGACTCACGGTTGTAGGAAATTGATGAATGAACCACACCTCATGATGTCTGAGCAAATAAACAGTAACTCAGGAAATACACTGAGGTGTGGAATGTTAAATGCCCTAATTTTTGCTGAACTGGTATTTCAGCTTCTTGGAAGGGCATTTTAAGCGTGCCCTGAGGGGGGCTCTGCCTTCTAAGAGTCGTGCATGCCCTTCTGGGACAGTAGGGAGCTGCTGAAGGGTCAGAACATGTGGACTCAGTCCCATAGGCCCGGGCTCCAGCCCTGACGTCGCTGCTTACTAACATGAGTTACCCTGGGCAAGTATGTCATTTCTCCCTTCCACGGTCATTTTTAGTAGTAATTCTGATACCAGTGGAGCCCTTATAATGTCCCAGGCACTCTGCTCTTTTCTACATGCTTCAGCCATTCTACCTTCATGATGCCCTGGAAGTTGGTGCTGTTTCCCCATTTTACAAGGGAAGGAGCTCAGGCTCACCAAGGGAGACTGCCGCTTTGCCCAGGATAACATCAGCAGATCAAGATCTCCGGATTAATGACCTGGAGACCATGAAGGGCAGGGGTTCCCTAGCACCAGGGTTTCCACAGCTTCAGGTGGAAAATATTCTTCCTGATTTTGAATTGAACTCTTGGAGGTTGCCAGGAAGAAGTTTGCCCTCTTGGGGATAGGAGGCTATTGCCAGGATTCATGGGGTTGAGCGCATTGGTCTCTGCAATTGGACAGTCATTCTGGATCCTGGTGCTTCCCATACTGGGGTATAGAGTGGCTCCTCAAGAGAATCACCCCCAGCCTCACCCCAGACTAGAGCCTGGCAGGTCCCTTGTTCATACCCCTCCCGTGCCTCTCCGAGCTCGCACTCAGTGTCCTGGTCATCATCTTTTGATCTGTGTCACATCCCTTAGCCTAGTGCCTGACTCCGGATAACAGCAGTCATGAGAAGCAGTAGTAGGTGTCCCTGTGTATGTGAATTGCTCAGTCGTGCCCAACCCCAAGCTCAGTCGCTCTTTGCAATCCCAAAGACTGTAGCCCACCAGGTTCCTCTGCCTATGGGATTCTCCAGGCAAGAATACTGGAGTGGGTAGCCATTCCCTTCTCCAGAGAGTCTTCCCAACCCAGAGATCAAACTGGTACCTTGTGCATTGTAAGCAGATTCTTTACCATCTGAGCCACTAGGGAAGGCCACTATGGATTAAGCACTATTGCTGACACTTTTACAAGTCTTATTTCATTCAGTCCTTATAACAAGCCCATGAGGTGGATTCTGTTATTGCCAGTTTTTAGCAAGTTTCCCAAAATCACAGCATTAGAAAATAGGGAAGCTGATCCCCAAAGTCAGGATCAGGAATGTCTGACTCCAGAGTTCCCTGTTCCTAACCTCTGTGCCACTGCCTTGAAATACAAACTGGGCTGCTCCTGCCTTCCTGATAGAGATATGCTGAGCTTGTGATAAGTTGCTACACATGAAAGGACCCAGCACAGAGGTTGTCCAGGGTAGCTGCCCAGTCGGTGTTAGCAGAAGTAAGGCACAGGGCTAATTTCCTCTTAGGGAAATCTTTCAGTTAGCTAAAACAGACACAGGTCTCCTGGTGATAACTCTAAGGCCTTGGACAAATAGTCTCCCAGAGAGTTGTATATACCTTAGAGTTGCATTTTTGTTTATTTTGAGCTGTCTTGTTAAGGAAGGATTTATACGCTGGCGTTGATGTAGGACAGCAATCAGGCAGTGTTTTCTGCTTTGACAGTTGGTGTGATAGTTTGCTCCCAGTGAAGTTTGACTCACTGTATCTGGAAGCTGTCAGAAGTGGGAACATGAAAAGGTCATGACGGATGGCTTTGGATAAGTGGGTTGGGGAAGAGAGCTGGTAAAGGAGACAAATGGCCTCCCTTGTTTCCGAGGGAAGGGGCCAGCCCTGGCCGCTTCAGGCCAGCCTGCATCCTCTCTTCCTCTTCACTGGCCGAGCCTGCTGGAGTGGAGCCTCCCAGGCACCATCAGTCAGAGTGGCCCCCATGTTTGCAGCCCTGTGGGTACTGGAGGACTGCTCTGGGAAGGTTGTCTCCAGTTTAGGATCACTTCTCATCATTACCAGTTACAGAATTTAACAAACTCCTTTCCTCTCATGTTTTAAAAATTGGGTGGCTCAGATGGCAAAGCGTCTGTCTGCAATGCAGGAGACCCGAGTTCGATCCCTGGCTTGGGAAGATCCCCTGGAGAAGGAAATGGGAGCCCACTCCAGTGTTCTTGCCTGGAAAATCCCATGGACTGAGGAGCCTGGTAGGCTACCGTCCATGGGGTCGCAAAGAGTTAGACACGACTGAGCGACTTCACTTTCTGAATTCTAAAGTAGAAACCAACCCCCACCAAAAAAATCAACTTTTAAAATGATGTTTGTTTTTATTTTGGTGAAATGGCCAGAGTTGACTTAATCAATGAAGTGTATCCTTTTGACCTCTTTCCCATAAATATTTTCCCTGTCCTTTTCACCCAGCATCATAAGAATTTTTCCAAATCAGCACTTTTTTTATACATAGTTTTTCATGGTTACATTGTATTCCAACATGGTTGTCTTAAGTAGTCCTCTATTGTAGGCCATTTAAGTTAGAGAAATGTAAACTTAATGGAAACCAGCTTTCCCTTCTTTTTTGGGCATATATTTATCATTGGAATTGCCTGTTAATCATGCATAAATGACACTTCAAGGAGTGCCTCTGCCCTTCCTTCAGAAGAAAGTGAAATTGTTAGTCACTCAGTTATGTCTGACTGACTCTGTGTGACCCCATGGACTGTAGCCCGCCAGGCTCCCCCGTCCCTGGGATTCTCCAGGCAAGAACACTGGAGTAGGTTGCCATTGCCTTCTCCAATTTATTGGCACATTTGAATATTATTTGTTCCTTGGTGAAAATGGAGAGAGAAGACTAAAGACTGGATGAGGAGCAACGGGGTAAGTCCCACACTTGGGACCCAGATGGCTCTGGGTATGAACACGGCTTTCCCACTTAAACACTCCCCAGCCTTAGACCAGCGCCTTCGCCTCTCCTAGCACAGGGTACAGCACCTCGCACAGTTCTGGGGGAATAATGCTGGGGCTGAGAGGACACTTTCTGGAACCAGGTTACCTGGCTTTCTTCCCATTCTGGCTCTGCCCCTTAGCAGCTGTGTGGACTTGGGCAAGTCTCCTCTCCATGGTTTCGAGTTCCTCATCTATAAAATAGAGGAAAACACAGGCATCAACCTCATACAGTGGTTGTGAGATTGGCATCAGTGCAGTCAAGGGGTTCCTACCCTTTCTGGCACAGAGTTGGTGCCAGTTAATGCCTCAACACTCTTTACCCCCGACCTGGCCTGTAGCACCAGCCTCCAAACTGCTCTCCTCTCCACCAGGCTGCCTTGTCCTTTCAGCTCCAGGCCAGAGCCCGAGAGGTCTGTTTGCTTCAGGCTGAATTCTGCAGTAGAGGCTGGGTGTGCTCAGGAAAGTGGGCTCCGATGGTGCTGCCACTTGTCCGGCAGGAGCAAGCAGGGTGTTGTGAGGCCGTGTGCCCCGCTTTAAGAAGCCAGACACACACATCTCAAGGAGGGGGAGATTATTTAATGTAGAAAAGGATTTTTCCCATCAGGAGAGATTCCCCTACAGGCTTCTTTAAATAGTGACTCCTCTAGGCAGGCAGTGTTTTACAGATCATTAACTGCTTGACTGAAAGCCTGCAGGGCAGAGAAAGTTAAAACTAAAGTGTTGGGAGCCCCTGCCAATTACAGATCAATCCAAAATGAAGATAAAGTATCTCTGAAACTAGAAGTCACTGGGAAAATGTGATTTGATTCAGAAAAAATCTGATTTCCACGCAGCTGTTTTGAAATACACGGCTTGTTTCAATGGTGTTCCACCTGCCTGCCTGTCTTGATCCTAATGCATTCAGCTCCCACATCTTCATCCCCAAACCGCAGACTTGGGGGTTCCCCTTGGTGAATGGTGACTGCACAATAACCCCAGGAACGGGTGTGTTTGGGAAAGTGTTCTCATGGTGGAACAGAGCTTAGGCTACTGATGCTAAGATACAGCCCATAATGGATGAACTCTACAGGAACAATTTGCAGATAAAAATAATAGAAGTTAAAGTGTACTTTACATGATAAAAGAAAGATGAAAGAGGACGAGAGTCTGTTACATCTGAGATGGCTACAAAAGTCCTGCTTTGTGAAGTAGGCTCTGTTGAAAAGATTGATGCAATGGGGAGTGACCTTGGCTTGGAGCAGGAGCTGGTGATGTATGTATGCGCATCCCTCTGCTAAATGGACCCAGATTTGTAGCACTAATATACATGGGAGCCCAGAACCAAACTCAGTACGGCAATAAATCAACAGCCACTTTGGGTGTCATTTCTGGTTTATATTCCACTATTGTTCTATCACTTTAATTCATGTCACTATCATCTTTTCATCTGGAACAGTTTTATATAATTTTCCAGTGGAGTTACCTGACAAATCCTATCAAATTAACAAGCTACATTAACAATATTGACTGACTACGGCTTCAGGAGTTGCAGGGCCGTAGAACAAAAATTTAAAGCCGTGTCTCTCTGATGATGATCGTCCCCCTCCCTTTCTGAAAAAGGGATGTGGGGCAGAGTTTATTCCACAGAAGAGATATGCACATTTATTTTGCCCTGCTCGTTTTGACTTTTATAAATGCAAAATAAGCAGAGGAAGGTAGGGAGGGGGGAGCCACTTACAACCAACAATCATGGTGTAAGTACTTTTCTTCTTTCAGGGAACTATAGAAATGTCCAGATCTTTAACAATTAATGACCAGATTGGAGGGAAGAGTGGGACTGGGTAGTCATAATCTATTTTAAGTGAAATGTAATAAAATCAGTCTCCTGATACATTCTCACCCTCCTGAAATCATCTAGACCTGAACGTCCAGAGTCAATTGGGCTGATGACATTATGCCTAATTGAAATATGGCATTCCTGAAAGATGCCTAATGACAAATTCCGGCATTCGATTAATTAAAAAAATACCAATTGTTCGTCTTTTCCTAAGACCACACGGTAATGACTGGGGTTAAGCAGCTGAACTGCAGGGTCTCCTTCAGATACGGCAGGTGATACTGTGCTGTAGTCTGTCCAGCCTCCTGCCTTTGTCTGGCTGCTATCTGGGATTCCTTTATTCATAAAATAAAATGGAGACGAATGGAGAGCATAGCACAACTCATCACTAGGATTTTGTATTTCTGTTCTTTTTTAACTTTAAATTTGGTCTGACTGGTCATTGTGGTCTCTTGGTTTTTGTTTTTTAATGTAGCTATTTCTTTTACCTGCCTTATCTTTTGGCCTACCAAGTTTTCTCACGTGACAGTTTAAAATTCCTGAGCATGATCCATAGGATGAAATATCTTAACTCTGGTTGTCTTTTCTGTTGCAGAATTCAGTGATTTTAACGGTTTCTTATGTCTTCATTTTGCTTGTTCTCACTTTGACCCTGACCTTGAAACTGTGGCCTAAAAATTAATTGCTTTTAAGATTCCTTCTGGGGCCCACTCTGGAAGGATATTGAAGGGTTTTGTTTCACTTCATGAACAGATTCCTCAATTTTCAGTAAAAGGGAAAAGAGAGCTTCTAGACTAGATGTTATGTGTCAGGCTGGGCACCGTCTGCTCAGAGATCCAGGAGGGCACTCCTGTGGTTTCCAGGGCGGCCCCAGGACACCCTCCTCCCTGGCACTGTCATGGTTCTCCCAACAGCTTTGCTCCCGGTCACTGCACAGTGTGTTGTGTCTCTCAGGGCTCTGAAAATGAAAGCTGAAGTCCCCATAGTTAACATTCTGGTTCCCTGTTAGAAAGCCTTTGCTTCATAAAGTGCACACCCTTTATGGGGCTGTCTCCCTTAGTGGAGGAGCAGCACCTCCACAGCCTGAAGCCTTGGGCTTGGAAGGTTTTACATGAAGCACCTTGCGGTTCTCCTGTGACTTCCTTTAAATATGCTGTGGACAGTTACTTAGTGTGAGAGAGTTCTTCAGTGAGAGAGAAACTTCTCCTGTGTTTAGTGTGGAAGACTTTTCCAGGTCAGAAGCTCTTCGTTGGTAGCCTGACTGTTTAGGCACAGGTGATTTGACAGCTCTGTCTGCCCAACCCAGATCTTCTACAGCAAAACACAGCAGAGACACTGATCAGAGCTGTTTAAATGAGCCTTGCCTTACAGTTTATTTCACTAACGATATGTAGGTAAGCTCTATATTATATCTTTTCCGAGAAGGAAGGCTTCACAGTACCTTCGTATATGGATTTTGGCTGCTGCCCCTCTCCCCACCCCGACCCCGGCTCACCCACCCAGGAGACCAGACAGGCGGCTTCTCTGTGCCATTTGGAGTCTCCTTACATCTGTCTTAAGAAGCCCATGGCATTCCCCGAAGCCCTAGAGAGAGTTCATGCTCCTTCAGTTTAGGATTTACAAAACAGGTCAGGTGATTCCACTGAAATCACTGACACCTCATACTTCTCGTGGCTTCTCTCTGTCCTCCCCCCGGCCTTACAGGTATCTCTGGAGACAAAGTGGAGATAGACCCTGTCACGAGTCAGAAAGCCAGCACCAAGTTCTGGATTAAGCAGAAGCCCATCTCGATCGATTCTGACCTGCTCTGTGCCTGTGACCTTGCAGAAGAAAAAAGCCCCAGTGAGTAGTGCCTTTTATTTATGTCTCCTTTCTCTCTTCTCCCCCGCTTCCCCTCTGTGTGCGGGTGCCAGGAGAATATATTGCCACCGTGTCCTTTTTTCCTTGGGTCTCTTTAATTCATTACCAGAAATTTCTTTTAATCAAATGGGATTGTGTTGTGGTACCCAGAGCCTGACACGGGCCCCTCTTCCGCTCAGTCTTGATGGCAGTAGAGGAGCTCACAGCAGCTCCTGACCTCAGTGCCCACCCCCCACCACCCCAGATGGGGACTGGGGGCTGGGAGCAGCTTCCTGCCAGGACTCTGCACTCCTCAGAGCCCTCATTTCACTTTGCGCTCCCTTCCTTTGCCCGTTTGGGGGCTGGACCAGTCAGACCCGGACCTGCCTGCCTTCCTGGCCAGATCGAGGGGAGCTGGAGAATTTCCCGTGGCAGCTGAAGACTAGATTTAGATATCCATCATGCCAGAGGTGTCAACACCCTCCAGATTATTGGCAGCTGCATGACCTACCAGCTCGTAATTAAACCCCCGCCTGGTGCTGTGGAAGAGATCACTGCTGGGCTGGCATGCCTCTGGTTAAATTACCAAAGTTGATACAGTCCAAGTGTATATTGTAGCATATATATTTTTGCAGTTCAGTAATTGGGGATAGCCTTTAGATTAATCATTTTTATAACTTCAGTCCCATGAAAAGACAGAAAGGACACAGATCATACTAATACTCCTCCATGGAAGAAAGGATTGTTGTTTTGCCTGTGGAAGGCTATAAGACACTGGTTCTCGCCTTCAGAGCCTGTTTAGAATGTAGCCATCCAGCATGCACCCCAGTAGTGAAGCTTCCAACTCAGTAACTTAGAGCACCCAATTTGTGTTAGTCTCCTTGATTCCAGTGTCTGCTAAATTGGGAACAAATACAAGGAACAGTAAGAAATCTAAAGGCCAGCAAGTGTCTGTAATATGGCTCCAGTTTTTGAGATGAAACTGACTAAGCAGGGGCCTAAAGAACAAAGCCTGGGCCTGGATCCCACCTGGCCTCGTTTATGCGGGGGTGTGTAATTGTTTTGTTGAATCCAGCCATACTACATGTCTCCTCCTTTCAGCTCCTCAGCCTTCCAGCTGAGCAAGAAGGGCGAGCCTAGTGGCACAGGGAAAGGAGGAGGGCCATGCTCACCCCCACCCCCCCACCGTCCCACCATGCTGTCGTCCCAGTGAGGCCTCGGGGGCCTGCAGAGACAGCATGGCTGCCAGAAGGAGTGGTGGAAACCGCCTGCTGCTCTGAGGCCCTCGCCCAAAGGCCGCCAGATTCCCTCCTCCTCTAGATAAACATCTTTTTCCAAATCCCTCTCCCTCGAGCTAGTCAGCCAATAAAGATGTCATCATTCTAGCATCTTTCTTCCCAAGAACTTAAGATGCTTTGAAAAGTAACATTTTATAAATGCGCCATGTCTCTGAGAAATGAGAGGCAGTCTACTTACATGTTACATAGGGGGTTACGCTAGAGTGGAAAGGTTAGGGAAAGAGCTAGAAACAGGGTTTGGATTTCCCTTATATTCCTGCCAAGACACTGTGCGAGCTGGGCTGGGCTTCAGGCATCAGAAGGTAACGGATGTAACACACCCAGCCTCGTAGGGAATACAGCAGAGATGGACAGCCACACCCTCCTGTTGCCTCTTGAGGCCACTCAGCCAAGAAGTACTTCTCACACATCTCTGAGGGTAAGGCCAAGTTCTTAGGGATCCAGAGCCCCACCATTTCAATATTGACAGCCCAGCAGGAGAGTCTTTTGTCGTATGCTCAGACCTACTGGATGGTTCTGTGTAAAACCTGCACATGTAGGTCTTGTTAGAGGTTCCCTCTCTCACTCTAGAACTGTGACCCTCTGTGAGCAGAGAGGCACACTGCCTGCCCCAGTAAAACACTTCCTGAACCCTTGTCTCCATCACAGCACTTTCAGACTACATCCCTTAAAACGCTGAGTTCTCAGGGCACTGCCAGGGCCTATGTGTGTGTCTGTGTGTTTGTGTGTATATGTATGGGTGTGTGTGTGTAGGACAGAGTTGGGCATGAGGCTTCCCCTTCACCCAAAGGATTTTGCATTTAACTCCAACAGTTTGAGGATTTTGCACTTGAAAAAGTCAATTGATAAAAAGGATTTTGCTGTTTAAAAAAAAAAAATATATATATATATATATTTGAAAGTTGCAGGCTCACAAAATGAAATTCAGATATTGACCATTTCAGGCTGTGGCCCGTAATTCCCCATCCTGAATTTGGACTGTAGTCTCTGTGAACTGCCAGCGCACAGTCACACCCGGAATTTTGTGCTTCTGCTCTCCCCTCTGCCTGGAGTACGCCTCCACCCTGACCCTTTCTCATTTATGGACACCTCCGTTTCCTCACACCCAGCCCCTCATTTGTCAAGATCCAGCTCCTGGTGTAATTCTGCCCCCTGGAGTTTGCACACACCCCTGGTAAAGCACCTCACACACACCGTGTGTGCTTATTTGAGGTCTGACCCTCTCTCCTACCCCCATCTCCACGCTGAACTCACAGACCAGAGACTGGTTTCCGTAACCTTGTCCCCTGGCTCAGCACCTTCAGGGTTGTTCTCGCTGAGTGTTTACTGTCGTGAAATAGAACTTAATGAGGCCGCAGTTTAGAAACCAAAGTTATTCAATGTCATTTGTATTGTAAAGTGCCCAAACAAAGATGTATTCAATGAATCAGCTTGATGCTGTTACTGTTTCATGATTTCCAGTATCTTCATCAAATTAATTCATTGACTTAATCTAAAAAGTTCATCTTCAAAACCATCATCAGACCACAGAATTAATCTATGGGGCTGCTGCTGCTGTTTTTTAAAAAGGATTAATGGTAACCCTTTTTTATCTTCTGTGTCTGTTGAACCTTAGAAAAAAGTTATTTTAACAGCACTAAAGAAATGAAAGTCACTATATTTCATAAGTTTAGCCTGTGATTTTTATCAGCATAGTGATGTATGTTTGTAGCTGAGTTTACATCAAAAATTATTCTTGGGGCCTTCTTGAATGAATTATGGCAAAGAGAGAGAGTCTAGACGTAGATAAGGTTTTTTGATTTCTGCAATATATTTCCTTTTTCATGTTTTTATTCTTATAACACAAGTGTCTTGCCGAAGACTGGAACGTGTGACCAGCTAGAATAATTTAGTTGTGAAAACAGAGCAGACGTGTTATTAAACAGCCCTCTTCACAAAAAGGCAGTAAGTGTTTGGAGGATAATGAAGTTGTCCCCAGTCTTACTTGAGACATGTTTGTCAGAATTTTGAACGGAAAAGAAATGGTTTTTTAAAACCTTCGAATATGGCCAGTTTGCAGTGTTTATTGAAAAAGCTACTGTCAAACCATTAATTTGGTCGTCATAAAGAACGCAACTCAAGTTTAATTGATGCCGAATCCAAAATGTATGTGAATAGCTGACTTGGCAATGGGACTGAGCATTAAGAGCGCCTGCAGTGAAACACATAATTACATGCACTGTGGCGTCAGAAGGCCCGGGCTCTGAAGCCGTGCTCCATGAAGAGCCATTCTGTGACTCTCTCCTTCCCTAACTTCTCCCTCTCTGGCCGTGTTCTCACAGGGATGATTTATTGCTCTGTGCCTGTGAGTGCTTAAGACTTGGAACTTAATCACTAAATAGATACATGCCTTTAAAAAAATTGTACATGTAAATATGGACTCTTAACAAAAGTTAGTTAAGAGCAGTGTGTCCACAACCCTGAGAAATTAAGAATAAATTCTGCCTTTCTGGATTTTAAAAAATGCTGTTTGCCACTATTATTATTCAAATCAGTGATGTCTAAGTCAGATTTTGCCACTCGTTAGGGTATCTTTTGCTGTTTTGAAGGATGTCACTGACCTCTCAAAGATGAATTAATGTGAATTCATTTTAACTGAACAAAGATTTGTATACAACGTATAGAAGCATGTTTCCAACAGAAAAAAACCACCGTTGAATTGTCTCAGAAATAATTCTCCATCCTTATAAGGTCTAGACATAGGCTTTAAATGTGGTGGGCGCTCTTTTTAAGTTCTGGTTTCAAATTCCAACAGTGAAACAAAAGCAAGGACCCTTTCTGTGAAATTAGCACCCATCAGGGACTCTGAAGCTGTATTAAATAAAGTACCAGACTCAAGGATGCCACGTCTGGTTTTATCATAAGAAGGTTGTGCAGCTTTAGAGTCTTTAAAGGAAGCAGCCTATCATTAAGAAATCAGATTTAAACTTTAATAAAGTAGCTGTCGTCTTTATAGCTGAAAAGAGCTCTGTATCTCAATTAAGTATAGATGATATAAAATCTTAAGGAAGCAACATAATAGAAGTAACCTGATTACGTTCTCTTGCAATAGTATAATTTAAAGGAAATCAGATTCCGTTCTCTTATACACATCTTGAAAAGGGAG
>SJXQ01008011.1:0-150327 GCA_006408695.1 Aepyceros melampus | reverse complement strand
TGGGGGGTGGTGGGGGGATTGTTTGTTTGGTTTTTTGGGGGGAGGGGATGGGGGCAGTGGTTCAAAACACTGTTTGGATCCAGGGCAGGAACTCTTTGAGACTGTGAGTTAACCAAACTGCAGGAGACTGTTAAGCCCTGGTGAATAGAACCTGCTGGATATTTGAACTGAGATTCAGTTAAGGTTTTGAGTTAAATTTGCTGGGTTTATTGGTGACCTCCCACTTAAATGAATCTTTCTTTTCATAAGTACTTGACAAGATCTGTAAAGTAGTGTATTTAATTTACTAATTAAATTAAAGCTACTGAATAATGATTTGTCCACATTGATTTAGCTTAAATAGGAAAGATCAGCATTGTTGTGATCTTCAGCAACATTAATGGCCGAGCCAGTTAGACACAAAGGCCTCTTGTGTTTTATAGGTCAGGAGTACATAGGTAAGCCCTGGCTATAATTGAATTGCCTGCACTGCACCCTGCCGTTGCAGATTTCCTCTGCCTCCCCATTCCATTGTTGCACTGGGGCTTAAGAGAATGTTAACGCCGTAATAGGCACAGGGCCTTCCCCATTATACGTCTTGCTATCGAGCGGTTCTGCATGACTAGTTAAAGAAGATGGCAAGAAGATTAATGAAAGCCGGGCTAATACAGAAGGGGGTACTTTTGCAAGACTTCTACCGAGGAGATATTAGAGCTGAACCAGAGCTTGGCTTTTTCTTTATCCTGTGACCTTTGAACCTGCCTGACTGTTGAGAGCTGCCAGGGAAGTCGACATTTTGATTGATGTTGGTACACGAGTCAGTCTTTCCCATTGAATTCCACATCTGCACGAAAATAGCTTTTCCAGCAGAATTCATACTGGCTCAAAGTGATAGCCCAATTGATGGCTGAACTGCTGTTATGTAGTCTTCATTTAAACCTAAAAGTATCTGATGGTTTAATTCACTATCCAGTTTTCATAGATTATAAGCCTTCACTTATATGTTCTTAATGGGTTTATCAACCCATGGTGAAAGAGCAGTATTAAGGAGTGTCAAAGATTTGCAAACAGAGCTCCAAGGAGGCTTTATGGGGGAGTGAAAGCAGTCATCAAACAAACCCTTCACCATCCTTAAAAAGAAAAATCAGTCTGAGGGCCCAGGCAGACTGACCTTCAGGTTTTTGTAAATAAAGCAAAGTGTGTTTCTGGAAAGCTTTCCATGGGGGAGTCTGAAACCCTGCCTCCGCACTCCACCTGAGCCCCAGCTTAGAGCTGCTCTTGATCCAACCAGATGATAGTTTGCCTGAACTTGACCTTGGGACACTAGCATTCTCTCCAAAAGGGATTATTATGGTCTGCTTATAAGACAGTACGGTGCAGATAGGAACCTCTTCATTTGTTCTCACTAATTTTGTTACTTTGTGAAGCTGCATGCCTCGTGTGTGTGTGTGTGCACGCGTGCACGCGTGTCTGCATACACGCGCATCTGTGTGTACAGCCCCCACCCTTTCTCCCAACAAAGGCAAGTGAGGAGACTGGCGAAAGGACTCTGGTTTTGTTACTGAAATCAGCTTGGGCACATTGCAGCTCATACACTGAATCCTCTGGCCACCTGATTTCTTGTCTCCCTGCTTGATAGGAGTAACTCTAACAGACACACACACATTGATGTGACAAGCATCTCAGCTCCTAAAAGAGTTGGGACCCAGGAATTGTGTCATATTCTTTAGAGGCTCGTGAGATTGTGGGAGGGACATGAGGGTGAGCATTCAGCTACCGCTAGGTGAAAGAGCTACACGCCGAGGTGTGTGGGTGGGTGGGTGTCCCTGACCGTGCAGGTGGAGTTCTTGCCCAGTAAGTAAGGCACTTGCGTTCATTGCCAAATCCTCAGACTCTTGATTCCTAGGAGGTCCAGGATACTTCAGACATCAGGTGGGCAAGCTATGTTGCATTTTTACTCTCTGACAAGGACTTATTTCCTAAGTTCCAGATCAAATACGGTAAGTACTGCTCGATTACAAAACACAGCCGACTCGAACGTATTAAATGCCCCAGTTATTGAATCGCCTTTTCATAGAGTACTCTGGAGCACAATCAGGAGCAGGCAGTGCCTCGTCCTTTTAACAGATATGTTTCCTAGCCCTATTAAAAGGGGTCTTCATCTATCCTGTCAAAGGGAGTCTGCTGGGGTTTTTTAGTTTAATTACACTATCCAATTAAAACTCCTTGCTGCATTTGGATGCGCCTCTCCTTGGGCCTGAGTGGATATGACATTTACAAGGCTTGCCTTTCAAGCAGACAATAGTGTGATTGATGAGGTGCACGTTCAGTGAAGGAGGCGAGTGCCTGTGGAAGTGCTGCTCAGTGCATTTTGATTTATTTATCATCTTCTTCCAAAACAAGGGAGCTGCTGGGGAGATGGGTTTTAGGCAATCGGGAGGGACCACCTCAGTCTTTCCAAGTGTGTGGTAAGGAAAGGCCTGGAGTGTGCCGTAGGATAAAGGTGGAGAAACCCTGTTAAGCGTGGGCCCAGCTTGCATCATCGAATGCCAGGCTGCATTCTTAGATCCTCTGACCCAGTTTGGTTTCCAGTGCCCTCCAGCTGTGATCTGCTGTTAAGCAGGCCATCACTGTGTTTTAGGGAACAGTTGCTGGGGCTGGATAACATTGGCCAGATCCCTGAGAACGCAGCCTGTGGGAGCCAACCCAGTGTGTGTCCCGTTGACTCGCCCAGTCATCATTAACTGGAACCGGACATTTGTACTGGGCTTGCCAGTTTATGTTCCCAGCTGCATCCTCCAGCATTCCAGCAGCTTCTTCCCAGGAGTTAGCAGTCAGTGGCTCTTGCTCTAACTCTGCCTGGCCACACTGAACATTGAAAAGTTGCTTCTTGAATTTGGAATCGGCCAAGAGCAGGTGAGGCTCTTCAGCAAAGACATTCAGAGCCACAGTGGAGAACTTCTCAAAAGCTGTAATGACAGGGCAAACCCAGCACCTTGTTCTTAACCTGCTCTTCTGCATACCCTCAGCATATGGTAGTCAAGACTAGTGTGCTTATCTCTGTGGTTCCTGGAAAAGAGGTATTTAGTGCAGTGTGGGCCTCTGGAAGGGTCAGCACTCCTGAACTTAGGAGGCAGGTGGTTCTGCTCTGAGCTCTAGACAGGTGATAACAGTAAACCTCTCATACGCATTGTCAGGTGCTACAGTTGCTCATGGGGAGCTGCTGGGGGCATGTCTGCTAAGTTTGTAACATACAAGAATGTGTTTGTGAAGAAAATTGACTGGTACTGAGACACTCAGTGAGTTTTCTTATACTCTTTGTAAACTTTCTTCATCTTTCCCTAGGACTTACTAATAAACAAGAATTTCCTTGTGTTGATTATAATATTGGTATCAGAGTAAAAGACATTTGGGGGTATCACCTTTTTTTTTTCTCCTGGGAGAAGCCTCCTTTTTGCTATTAAATTTTCACTTAATTGTTGACTTGGGCCTTACAGACCTATAATTTTTTTAAAAAGAGTTATATAAGTATAATGGAAAGTTTGCATGCATTTACATTCTCCTTTTAATTATCACTTTCTCAAGTTTTTTTTTTTTTCCTTGATTGTAACATCAGAAGAGATCCTAATTGAGAAGAAGGTAAGGGCAGAGATTGTTTCCTACCGAAGAAATCTGTGTGAAAGATTTCTCAGCTGGATAAATGATTGGAAAAATCTGTTTCCCGTGCCTCTTGCCAAGCTCCAAACTGTGCTTTCATAATAAATAGAGTGCTTAGATTTTAAGTTATTCCTGTAGATGTGGAAAAAGTAAGGCATTCTTTCATTAAAATCAACATATGTATTGCTTACAAGACTCCCATAGGCAACTTCCAGGACAGGGTAACTGTAACCAGATGAGCTCTTCTATCATAAATGACTGAAGACCGCACAGAATGTGAGAAACTGTTCTCGGGCTTCGGAAAACAGGCAGCACAGGACTGTGCACCCTGGGAGAAGGGAAACAAGCGAGGTGAGGCCGGCAACCACTGCAGCTTTCCTCCAGGCTTTTCCAAGGAGAATAGAGCAGTCTCACTGAGCTAGGAGACGCAGATCAGAGTTAGGAGAACTAAAATTAGCAAAGTGAGTATGGAGATTGCCTGGAGTATCCCAGAGGAACCTGGCAGGCTACAGTCCATCGACTCGCAAGAGTCGGACAAGACTTAGCGACTAAACCGCCACCACCACCAAGTATGAAGAGGAGGGAGCTATACTGAGAGCTCTGCTGCTGCTCCTGCTAAGTCGCTTCAGTCGTGTCTGACTCTGTGCGACCCCATAGATGGCAGCCCACCAGGCTCCCCCGTCCCTGGGATTCTCCAGGCAAGAACACTGGAGTGGGTTGCCATTTCCTTCTCCAATGCGTGAAAGTGAAATCGCTCAGTCTTGTCCAACTCCTAGTGACCCCATGGACTGCAGCCCACCAGGCTCCTCTGTCCATGGGATTTTCCAGGCAAGAGTACTGGAGTAGGGTGCCATTGCCTTCTCCGACTGAGAGCTCTAGAATCCCTTTAAAGCCCTATACTCTTCTGTTGTATACTAAGCTATTCGTGTCTGTGGTGGGATCTCACGAATCTGGTCAAAAAACAACTGCTGGGAGCTATAAACTAACATTCTGGCCAGAACTCTATTTGTAGCTCCCTGGTCGTTGAAGCTCCCAGGACATTTCGTCATGACTCTGGAAAGGCCGTATCTTAGGAGTAAGGCTAAACTAGCCCTAGGTTAAAGACTGCTTTAATTCTTAAGGAAGTTTTAAAAGGAGGCTTGAAAGGATCAAACTGATCCACATGTAAATTAACTGACTGCCAGAACAAAGCCCAATAGTCTCTAAAAGATGGTGACAAAGTGCAGACATCACACAGAGCATAACGTTCATAATATCCAACTTTCAGTCAGAAATTACACAGCATGCAAAGAAGCAGGAAAAAATTGTCCTATAACCAGGAGAAAAACCAATCAATAGAAGCAGAGTAAGAAGTGGAGATAGAATAGGCAAGTACTTAAAATTCTTATTATAAGTATGTTCAAAGACTTAAAGGAAAACAGCTCAAAAAGAAGAGAAATGGAAACTTTGAAAAGAACCAAATGAAAATTCTAGAGCTGAGGAATCAATACCTGAATCAAAAAACTCACTGTGGGAGCACATCAGAAAGATTAAGAGAGAAGGTCAGAATGTTAGTTATCTGTTGCCACATAACAAATTGTCTCAAAACTCAGTGGCTTAAAACAACAGTAACACTTCCTGTCTCGCAGTTTTGTGGGCCAGGAATCCAGCACAGCTTAGCTGGGTCATCTAGCACAGGCCCTCTCCTCAGGCCGCAGTCATACTGGCAGCCAGGGCCACAGTCATCTCAGTGTTCAACAGGGGCAGGATGTGCTTCCAAGCTCATTGAGCAGTTACTAGCAGAGTTCATTTCTTTGTGAACACCCTCAGTTCCTTACCACAGGGAGGCTCTGAAAATGGCATCTGGCTCCATCCAAATAACCAGAAGCAGGAATGTACTAGGAAGAAAGAAGTCACAGTGTTTTATAACCTAATCTCAGAAATACAGCCCAACACTTTTGCTATACTTTATTCATTGGAAGTAAGTCACTAGGTCTATCCCACAAACAAGACAAGGAGGTTACACAAGGCCATGAAAAGCAGGAGGTGGGATCCTTGAAAGTCATTTCAGAATCTGCCTGTTGCCATCAGTGAACTTTAAAGGATAACAGAAAATATTCAAAGTGAAGCACAGAGAAGAAATGGATGAAAAGAGCACAGGCTGTGGAATAATAGCAGATGTTCTCACATGCATGTTATGACTCCCAGGGATGGTGGAGAAAACTGTTCCAGACTTGTTTAAAAACACCAATCCACCAACCTTAGAAGGAGAAAACCACATCAAGGCACATCATAATCAAATTGCAGAAAACCAGTGATAAAGAAAAAACTTATAAGCAGCCAGAGAGACCAAGATAAGAATTATTTCCCACCAGAAATAATGCAGTCCAGATGATGGAATGATATCACTTGCTAAAAGAAGATCTTGTCAACCAGGATTTCTATATTCAGTGAAAAAATCCTTCAGAAATGAAAGTGAAGACATTTCCAGACATTAAAAAAAATGAAAGAATTTGTGCCATTAAACTTCACTATAAGAAACATGGATGGCTAGGGAGGCGGGTGGGGGGAATTGCTGGATACAAACCCAGATAGATCTACACAAAGAAATCAAGAGTAGACAAAATGTCACCATTAGCAACTATACAGAATGAACAAAGGAAAAGGAAATACGCTAGACCTCTTTGAACAGAGATTGACAAACCATGGCCCACAGGCTAAATCCAGCCCACCACCTATTTTTGTATGGCCTATGCACTAAGAATAGTTTTTAACATGTGAATATTTGCAGTTGATTTGATGATATGGAACATTAGTTTTGAATTCCATTTTTTAAGCAAAACGTTATCTCCCCTCAAAAAAAAATTAAAAAATTCCGTCCTCAGGAACAGCTTGTAGTACCCCTAGAAGATACATTTGATTGTTACATTTTGAATTTTTTTAATTTAAAAATGTAGAAATTCTTTTTCTCTTGTTATAAAAGTATCTATTAAAGAGCCTTAACTTTGTCTGTTGGCCCACAAAGCCTAAAGTATTTATTGTCTGGAAAAGTTTATCTTGGAGAGTGAGAATGAAAAAACAAAGAATCCAAGTGTCAGGCAATGTCCCAAGTGCTTTATACGCACTGCTTAGTTCTTGCAACAACTTTCTGAGGTTTATGTACATGTGTTATAGAAATCTCAGTTGATTTTATCCTAGGATTACTTAATCTTAGCAACAACTCTGTGAGACAGATATTATTCCCATTTTATAAGTGAGGAAACTAGGACTCAGAGAAGTTACGTAACTTGTCTGAAGTTATGTATAAATGGTGACAGAGGCTTATATTCTTCCCTTTGCACTGACGCAAAGCCAGGGCACTTAAACCTCTGTGTTTTTTGGATGGAAGAGTATCCCTAGGCCCCCAACTCAGAGTCTTTCTCTTTTTTTCTTGCAAAATACTCTTTATTGAGAAATTTATTGACTATTTTGAGGACTTTGGGTTTCATTTTTAATTGGAGGATAATTACAGTACTGTGCTGGTTTCTGCCATACACCAACATGAATCAGCACAGGTATGTGTCTGTCCCCTCCCTCTTGAACCTCCCTCCCACCTCTCGCCCCATCCCACCCCTCTAGGTTGTGACAGAGCTCCCTGCGTCATACAGCAAATTCCCACTAGCTATTTATTTCTTAACAGATTTTAACTGTCCTTCGAGGCTTCCCTGGTGGCTCAGAGGTTAAAGCGTTTGCCTCCAATGCAGGAGACCCGGGTTCGATCCCTGGGTCGGGAAGATCCTCTGGAGAAGGAAATGGCAATCCATTCCAGTATTCTTGCCTGGAGAATCCCGTGGACAGAGAAGCCTAGTAGGTTACAGTCCACGGGGTTGCAAAGAGTCGGACACGACTGAGCGACTTCACCTTTCACCTTTCACCTTTCGCTATCTGGTTTCTCCTCCTAGAGGATATTAAATGCAAAAAAATATAAGGGGGAGAAAAAATTAACAGAACTTAATAATAAAGACAGTGGAAAGTGAAAACTGACAAGAATGAAACAAAACAAAAAATGTTAAAAAGCAGTCCAAAACCAGTAAGCACAGTGGTATGGCAATATCTTAACTATTTTGCAGTGAGATGTAGAACCTTTTATGGCCCTGAGGAAGTCATGATGTTCAGTATTCATAAAGATGAACATGGTAACACAGTATTTATTTTCCTTATACTCTAATACAGGGCTTCTCTGCTGGCTCAGATGGTAAAGAGTCTCCTGCCTGCAGTGTAGGAGACCAGGGTTCAATCCCTGGGTCGACAAGAACCCACTTCAATATTCTTGCCTGGAGAATTCCATGGATAGAGGAGCCTGGCAGGCACTAGTCCATGGGGTCATAAAGAGTGGACATGACTGAGTGAATAACACTTTCACTTTCATACTCTAACATGGGAGGAAATTTTGTAATATGGAGTTTCTATGCTTAAGATGGAAAAGGTATGTTTTTTGCATAAAGGTCACTCAAGCTCTCTGCTGCACGGGTTGGATAGCTGAGATTTTATCTAATTTAGCCTCCCAAGAGAACGTACAAATTCAAACTTGTACAAACTGAGGACAGAATTTCCAGATAACAGAATTTGTCTCTTGCGTGTCTGCCTCTTTAAATGCTAAAGAATGAAACTCAACCAATACTTGGTTACTGAAATGCCATGTTATATTTTGTTAGAACAACTGACACATGAATCGAAGCATCAAAAGACCCCATAAATATTGTTTAATTCATTGCTGACGTACATCTACTGCATAGGAGGGTAGAAGACGTGTCTCAAGGAGAAGGACTTGTGAAATCGTGTGAGTTGCAAGCTGAACTAACTGTTCATTTCATGGAACTCAGTTTTACTTGAAAGAGCAACTGACAAACTATAGTTATTCAAGCCTAACTATTTAGCATACATTTTCTTGAAAATAAAGGAAGTAATCCTGCCACTTCACGGAAAGTAGTATTTGATGCCAGGGATGAAATTCAGGCTTTTGGATGAAAATTAGAGTCTCAGAAAATTTGTATCCATCACTGTGAACTTCACTTCTCATTACTTTTCTGAAGAGATCAGTGGCGATAATTAATGAATATTGAGTTTTTTTAATATTGTATAATGTGTCAACATATGGAAGACCTGTGTATTTTCTAGACTACTGCATGATGTTACAAAACCATCCAAGAGTAGAAACGTCATTTAGGGACTTTCCTGATGGTCCAGTGACTAAGACTCCACGCTCCCAATGCAGGGGGCCCAGGTTCAATCCCTAGTCAAGGAACTGGATCCTACATAGCGCAATTAAGAGTTCACATACTGCAGTTAAGATTCCAAACCCCACAACAAAGACTTGATGCAGCCAAATAAATTAATGTTTTTCTTTAAAAGAGTCACACAAAGTGCAAGACAGACCAATGAATTTAAGTGTAACGATACAGAAACTTTATTCATATGGTTTTAGATTCCACATTGCAGCTAATCTTTCAGGAGATATCATTTATCAAGTTTTGTATATCAAAGAATATTTGCAGAGAATATTAATATTCCGTTATCAAAAACATATCTATGTGAGGCTGACTTTTTCGCATATCTTCAACCTAAGCAGTCACAACAAATCAAATGCAAAAACAATATAATACAGCTGTATTCTGTCAAACCAAATGTTGATATTTTATAATTTTCAAAACTATACAGTAATGCCAGGTTTTTCATTAAAGCTTTGTTGTTTGAGGAAATATAAGGGTTTCACCATTAAAAAATACATTGTGTTAACTTGCAATAAGTTTATTATTTTTTAATGGATTAATAGTTTTTAAATTTCTCAGTTTTAATTTCTAATATAATAATAATAGATATAATCCACATAAACAAAAGCTTTTAGGGCTCCTCAGTAATGTTTGAGTGTAACGGGATTTGAGGCCAAAATATTTGACAGCTGCTAATTGTAGGGTCTTGAAAATCATCTGAGAAGTTTGGACTTTATTCTGAAGACAGTAGGGAAGGAAACAGTGTAGAGTTTTATGTCGGGGAGTAATAGGACCAGATGTGTGTGATAAAAGGATGACTCCTCTAGGTAGACCTTTGGACCTAAGGAGGACATGACCTAAAGGAGGAAAACCAAGAAGCAGCAGTAGATGGTCAGGACTGGGTGGAGGGCTGTGGTCATAGGATGAGAGGGACAGAAGATGAATATATGAAAACCATGTAGGGGACCAAATGCTGGGAACTTGGTGAGCCCTCCAGTTGCACTAACAGCTTTGAATAATTACTTTTTGCTGCGTCACGTCTGTTGTGCCATGCAGGCCTAGTTGCCACGGGGTAGGTGGGATCTTAGTTCCCTGACCAGAGATCGAACCTCCGTCCCCTGTATTGGAAGACAGATTAACCACTGGACCATCACAGAAATCCCCAGAGCTTTTGATTTAAGGGGAAACGTAGACTTCAGTTCTGGACATGCACCGCTGCAGGCCATAGAGGGTGGCGGCAGTGGTTGGCTCTGAAAGTCTGAAGAAAGGTCTCGGCTAGACACCTGCTTTGGGATCATCAACATCTGACCCTGCTAAGTCTCTGCAGTCGTGTCTGACTCTTTGCAACCCCTTTAAGAGTGTAAGGGATTTGGAGCCAATATTTGACAACTGCTAATCTAGGGTTAAATAGATTTAAGGGCCTAGATCTGATAGATAGAGTGCCTGATGAACTATGGAATGAGGTTCGTGACAGTGTACAGGAGACAGGGATTAAGACGATCCCCTTGGAAAAGAAATGCAAAAAAGCAAAAGGGCTGTCTGAGGAGGGCTTACAAGCTGTGAAAACAAGAGAAGCGAAAGCAAAGGAGAAAAGGCAAGATATTCCCATCTGAATGCAGAGTTCCAAAGAATAGCAAGGAGAGATAGAAAAGCCTTCCTCAGTGATCAATGCAAAGAAATAGAGGAAAAGAACAGAGGGGGAAAGACTAGAGATCTCTTCAAGAAAATTAGAGATACCAAGGGAACATTTCATGCAAAGATGGGCTCGATAAAGGACAGAAATGGCAGGGACCTAACAGAAGCAGAAGATATTAAGAAGAGGTGGCAAGAATACACGGAAGAACTGTACAAAAAAGATCTTCATGACCCAGATAATCATGATGATGTGATGACTAATCTAGAGCCAGACATCTTGGAATGTGAAGTCAAGTGGGCCTTAGAAAGCATCACTACGAACAAAGCTAGTGGAGGTGATGGAATTCCAGTTGAGCTGTTTCAAATCCTGAAAGATGATGCTGTGAAAGTGCTGCACTCAATTTGCCAGCAAATCTGGAAAACTCAGCAGTGGCCACAGGACTGGAAAAGGTCAGTTTTCATCCCAATTCCAAAGAAAGGCAATGCCAAAGAATGCTCCAACTACCGCACAATTGCACTCATCTCACATGCTAGTAAAGTAATGCTCAAAATTCTCCAAGCCAGACTTCAGCAATATGTGAACCGTGAACTCCCTGATGTTCAAGCTGGTTTTAGAAAAGGCAGAGGAACCAGAGATCAAATTGCCAACATCCGCTGGATCATGGAAAAAGCAAGAGAGTTCCAGAAAAACATCTATTTCTGCTTTATTGACTATGCCAAAGCCTTTGACTGTGTGGATCACAGTAAACTGTGGAAAATTCTGAAAGAGATGGGAATACCAGACCACCTGACCTGCCTCTTGAGAAATCTGTATGGAGGTCAGGAAGCAACAGTTAGAACTGGACGTGGAACAACAGACTGGTTCCAAATAGGAAAAGGAGTATGTCAAGGCTGTATATTGTCACCCTGCTTATTTAACTTCTATGCAGAGTACATCATGAGAAACGCTGGGCTGGAAGAAGCACAAGCTGGAATCAAGATTGCCGAGAGAAATATCAATAACCTCAGATATGCAGAGGACACCACTCTTATGGCAGAAAGTGAAGAGGAACTAAAAAGCCTCTTGATGAAAGTGAAGGAGGAGAGTGAAGAAGTTGACTTAAAGCTCAACATTCAGAAAATGAAGATCCTGGCATCTGGTCCCATCACTTCATGGGAAATAGATGGGGAAACAGTGGAAACAGTGTCAGACTTTATATTTTTGGGCTCCAAAATCACTGCAGATGGTGATTGCAGCCATGAAATTAAAAGATGCTTACTCCTTGGAAGGAAAGTTATGGCCAACCTAGATAGCATATTTAAAAGCAGAGACAATACTTTGCCAACAAAGGTCCATCTAGTCAAGGCTATGGTTTTTCCTGTGGTCATGTATGGATGTGAGAGTTGGACGGTGAAGAAAGCTGAGCGCTGAAGAATTGATGCTTTTGAACTGTGGTGTTGGAGAAGACTCTTGAGAGTCCCTTGGACTGCAGGAAGATCCAACCAGTCCATTCTGAAGGAGATCAGTTCTGGGTGTTCATTGGAAGGACTGATGCTGAAGCTGAAACTCCAATACCTTGGCCACCTCATGCGAAGAGTTGACTCATTGGAAAAGACCCTAATATCGGGAAGGATTGGGGACAGGAGGAGAGGGGAACAACAGAGGATGAGATAGCTGGATGGCATCACCGACTTGATGGAGATGGGTTTGGATAGACTCCGGGAGTTGGTGATGGACAGGGAGGTCTGGCATGCTGTGATTCATGGGGTCGCAAAGAGTCAGACACTACTGAGCAACTGAACTGAACTGAATCTAGGGTCTCGAAAATCATCTGAGAAGCTTGGACTTTATTCTGATGACAGTAGGAAAAGAAACACTGGCGAGTTGTAGCTCACCAGGCTCCTCTGTGCATTGGATTCTCCAGGCCAGAATACTAAAATGGATTGCCATGCCCTCCTCCAGGGGATCTTTCCAACCCAAGGATCAAACCCACATCTCTTATGTATCTTGTATTGGCAGGTGGGTTCTTTACCACTAACACCACCTAGAAAGCCCCATCAACATCTGGGTAATAATTAAAACCCAATGATCAAACCTGACAGAGGAGAAATGGAATTAGAAGTGATGAGAGTCAAGGACAGGACACTGGGAACCCATTATTTAAGAGAGAGAGAAAGGACAAGATGGCCACAAAGTAATATAAGAAACGGATTGACTGGAGGAGTCAGCTGAAGAATCAGTTGACTGTGGCTTCATGGGAAGAGAGGACTTCAGGAGAAGTATCATATACAGCTGAGGAGCCAAGCAAAATAAAAGCCAAGAATTATCAACTGGATCTCTCAACATAGAGGTCGTAGTGACCTTAGCAAGAGTGTTTTCAGTAAATTAGAGGAAGGAAGGAAATCACATTGCCATGGGAGTTTTTATAATCAGCTTTAATTATGTTTATAGGAGGGAGCCAAAGAGGGGAGGGGGTGAATGACTCAGGCAAAAGTGTAAGTGGATCACTCTGTCCTGCTCCAAAGGTCAAGGAGCTCATTCCAGTTACTGGGGCCTCTGCACTATAGGGGGCTCAGAAAGGAGCACCAGCCTTGGGGGTTCAGTTACACTGAACTGAAGCTCATATGGGCAGCTGGGCATGCTACTCGCAGTGGAGGGTTTTCAGCCCAGAGGCCAAAGCATCCCAGGCCATCCATTTCCCTCAAAAAATCCAAGGAGAGCTTTCCACCCACTTCCAAGCCAGAGGGACCAGAAAAGGCCAGAGCCTGAAAACCCACTTCTTAAAAGTATCCATGTCTGACGTAAAGGAATTCAGAAACAATCCAGATGCGCGGAGATGTCCTTCATAGCCTTACCTATAATACTGTCAGTGTTATGAGTAACTTAAATGCCCAGCAGCAAGATGGTAGCATGAGCCATGGCACATACCTACTTAATGGAGCAAAAGGCAGCCATTGAAACGGTTGTGGAGACGATGTGTCAACAAGGAAAAGGCTATTGTAAAATGTTAACAAGCAGAAATTATCCCCCAATTCTGGTATACCATCTGATTACAGTTGTGTAAAACAGACATGAGAATGATGAGAAAAGAGACCTTGCTTGTCCCTGTGCCGGTGTTGGTATTATGGGGGTCGAGGGTGGAAGTTTTTCCTCTGTTTTCTCAATGTCTCATAATTTTAAAATGTATTTGATATTTTTTAGTTGAAGAAAAAATATTCAAATTTACTTTTTGCTTTCCTGGCAAGTGATGGCCCCTGGAGGGTTTTGGACACAGGTGGGCTGCCAGCTCGATTTGGAAGTCCCAGCTCTGACCCGTCATTGACGGCCACAGTCGGTGCCCACAGGTCGTTTAGAAGGGAGCCTTCTCTCAAACCACAAGCTCAGGACCCTTGGCAGTGGAGGTCTGGGAGCCCTTCTTTCAGCGGGAGCGTGTAAACTGCCGGCCTCTGCTTCAGCTGTCCCATCTTGTGGCAACAGCAGCTTTTTCTGAATGGCCACTCCCCTCCGTTGACCAGAAGAACCTGTTTTTCCAACACAGCCTTTTGTTTAAGTTAAAACTCATAATGCCAATGATAAATTACACACAAAAGCTCAAAGATCTCCGTTTCTGACATCTGCGCTGCTAATTAGTTTCTGTTCAATGTTACGTTCCATCTTCTCTGTTTTCCTTTGGAAAAAAAAATACGTAAATGTAAATACATTTTCACATATCCAGACTTTCATTTCAATATTCAGAAGCAGACGTATAGTTTCAGTGCCCTGAGCAAATCTGGATATGTGACCGGGGCTTGGATACTTCATTTTGTATTCCATTATATTGCATTTTTATTCCTACAGCTCTGAAAGCAAGTCTGCTCAAAGAAGGCCCAATTAAAAACCAGATCTTCAAAATAATGAGAATTTTAGCTTCAAATACCAGTTCCATCACAGTTGTAACAGTGACGGCCACCACCCGCCTTGAGCCCCCTCTGCACCTGAGCACCATGTGAGATGTCACGGGTGCTGTCTCCTCCCAGGCAGATCTGGGCTCTGGGAGCAGTGCCTCCCACGGTCTCAGCACGGGAACTCAGCACACCTGGATTTCTTCCCAAGTCTCTGACCAGCGCTCACATTCTCCCCCTCTGCATCCCAGGCTTTTGTTATGCTTTAATTTCCAAACAATTTAACAACCCGAGCAAAATCATTTGGACTAATTGGAATATCAGACTTTGTGTTCTCTTTTACGTCATTACTGATACGCAGGCATGCCTCAGAGGCATTGCAGGTTGAGTTCCAGGCCAACCATAGTAAAGAAAGTCACACACATTTTGGGAGGTTTCACAATGCATATAAAAGTTATATCTACACTATATGTAGTCTGTTAAGTGTGCAATAGTAACATTATGTCTAAGAAAATAACTTTCATACCTTAATTTTAAGATACTTTTATTGTTGAAAAATGCTCTCCATCATGACAGTGCTCGGTTGCCACAAACCTTCAATTTGTTTAAAAAAAAAAAAAGTAGTGTCTGCAAACCATAGTCAAGGAAATCACCATATAACACCATCATTCTTCCTCAGCTGTGTTTGTACAGTTTACCCCTATGGCTCACTCCTTCCCTATGGAGCTGCTCATTTTCATTGAGTTTCCAAGAGTAACCTGCCCGCCTCTCGTTCCTTCTCACATCCCAGGACAGACGCCCTGGAAGGCTGCAGCCGAGGAGGGCACTTGACCCCTCCTCCCCCTTTACCTGAGGTGAACCTCGAGCCGCCCGAGGCTGAGGAGGGTTTGATAGCAGACTTCTGTCACTTTGTGTTTCTGTTCTGTTCAGTCGGTGTTGAAATGCCAGTGATTCCATCTACCCAGACACCGCTGGTGGAGATTTACCACGTAGCATAAACTACTCATGGTTATTGATAGATTCATTTCCAGAACTAGGTCAATTAACTTGTTTCACTTTAATCTGTGGGCTTTGGATTGGGTGAAATTATACAAGTGTGAATTCTGCTTATTAACTATTCTATTGTAAAAGCATTTCCAAGTCCTGTTACAGTTCCTTCTCTACGGTTCTCAAGTTGATCCCTTTCTCAGCATCCTTTTTGCCCCCGTCTAGCTCACAACCAGCTGAGTGTGCTCCTACCCAGAGGACTGTGGCAGTGGGTCCTCCAGCCTCTAGGCCCCGGGGAGTCAGGGCGAATGCCGCAAATCACAGTTTACTGCCCCACTTAGAGCCCCCTGGTGGCTCCCTCCCCACTCTTCAGTCTGCCCTGTGTCCCATCACCTCCTGCCTGTCCACTGCTCAGAGCGCTGTCTGGAAGGCCTGCTGCCTTTTGTCCTAGGTTGCTCTGTCCTTACCCTGTTACATCCTTCTCCACTCCACCTCTACCCAGCTGAGCCCCCTTCCTCCTCTAGGACAGCTCAGACAGGCGTCAGCTTCTGTCTGTCTGTGGGCTTCTGTCTGTCTGTGAAGCTTCTGTAGGAAACTGCCTCTGATGGCCCTTCTGCCTCCAGGCCAGCCCACTCCCCTGGGGTCTCCCTGCCATCTCCCTGTGATCCCCTTCCTCATCCTGCTCATCGTCCTTGTCTCTCAGTGTTCCTGGTGTCATCCCTCTGGCCCAGGCACTCGCCTGCACTCCTGGCAGGACCGAGTGAGTCAACCTGCCCTTCTGGCCACCCAGCAACATAGGGATCCCTGGAGCAAGGGGAAGAGCCGCAGAACAAAAACTGGAATGCCTCAACTGCGCGCTCCAGGGCTCCAGCAGGGGTGACAGCGTGACTCCAGGTTAACTCGAGCTTGCCGCCCCCGCCGTCCTCCTACTGAGCAGGAAGGGGCTGTCTGCGGGTATGTCCCCCCACACTCTAACGCAGTTGTTGGCTCTGTAAGAGTCGCTTGAGGGCCGACTTGAAGGCTGGTGCAGGCTCCCCAGATAGCATTCTCTGTATCCTCCTCCCTCGGTGATGTGAGTGTTTTCCCGGAAAGGACAGCCAAGTCCGAGGCTTCAGCGACGTGGGGTGCACTCTTCATCATTCCCGCTTGCTTCCCTCTCCCCTGGGGGTCTGGAAAGAGCACTAGGGACAGACAAGGGAGGCTCACAGCCTCCGAGCTCAGCACAATTTACACGGGGGTGTTTGTAGTCTCCTGACCCAAATATGCTGCTGTCCCAGAGACTTGCCGTGGGACGATAGTTTCCTTTTGCCCTGTGACTGGTGTGTAGGTGAACCACAGGCCTCTTTCCGTGAGCCCGTATGGTCCCGGGGGACAGTGTGGAGGCGTCCATCGCAGGCCCCAGGCCCCTGCAGACCGCATGCCACATGTGCCGCGTGTAAGTTGGGCTCTTCCTGAAGAGCGCCTGCCAGACAGGTTTTTAATGGTGTCTCAGTTGTTCAGGCAAAACACGCTCTAGTGACTGGAGGTGTTGGTTTTGTTTTGTCAGTGACGAGTGGGAGCAGGTGGGATAGACAGTCCGTGAGATCACTTATCAGAGTGGTCAGTGAACCCCGAAGCTTCGGGTCCATGGGTCTCCCTAAGACCTTCTGGTTCTTTGCAGCCCCAGGCACTGGAGTCTGTGTCTGTCAGGGCCAGGTGTCAGCAGTAAGGCCTCCTGGCGGGGCCGTCTCTGTTTGTCCTTCACAGCCCTGTGACCTTCATAGACATCTCTGCTCGGTCAAGCATGGCCATCAGAGAGATCTGCATTGTTCTAACACACGGCAGTCTCACCACCGAGACTCAGATGGTCCCGAGTTGAATCCTGTGAGATCGCGGAGTGCACACGCACGCACCCCGACATACAGATACACCCTCTTAACCTGAGACCCACTTCTCAGAAACAGGCAATTTATACAGTCACAAAAGGATGAACTCTAAGAATTCTGACATTTCAGTACCACGATGGAGAACCAGGCTATATGTCAGTGACCGAAAGCGAGGTTTTTCAGAAATTATTAGCTAGTTTTTTCAATATTGAATTTATAGTCACGATGAGTATATCACCGTGATGTTTCCAGGATAAAATACCGGCACTTTCACTTTTCTGGCCCCAGACATTCAGCATATATCAGTTTATTTGGGGAGATCTGAAGAATTAGCTACTGTAAATAAAGTTTCCAAGAAGGTTTCTCCGGGAAAGAGGTGAACTTACAGTAATACGGGTGATATATTATTAATTAATAACTATGACCAGCCACTGCTTCAATTAAAAGGACAACGGATGAGAACGCCTAATAGAAAGGATATGCTGAATCTTAGTCTCAGGAGCACCAAAGTCTGCAGAGCAGACGGGGGGAGTGTTGTTCCTGAGGCTGGTTAGCAGGAGGCCTCTGGGAGCGAGGTGTCACCAGCTGCCCCTTGGTCTGGGAACGTTTGCTGAGCTCTGACTGCACGTCTCTCTGGAGCAATGCTCCTTTGGTTGCCAGAAGCCGAAACCCACTTCAGAACAGCTCAAGGAGAAAGAGGACTTTCTGGGAGGGCCACAGGGGTCTCCCAGAACCGAAGGACAGCATGCCCTGATGGCCAGGGAGAGCGTCACGTGGGGCTGACGCGGGCAGGCGCCTGGAGGAGGGAATCTTATTGGCACGTCTGGCCCCAGGACAGCGTGTGGACTCGCTTGCAGGTGGTGTGACACGTAGGCGGGTTTCTCTGATGGCCGAGCACGTGTGGGAAGGCGTCTAGGAATGTGTCCCATGGAGGTGCGGTTGAGCTGGAGGGCCAGCATGGGCAGGTCTTTTAGAGACAAGTTAACAAGCTAGGACATCCCCGGTGTGGACAGGTGGGTGTGTGTAGTGCCCTGGGCTGGTCTGTGGCACCAGAGGGTGATAGAGTGCGATGAGGCCAGACCAAGAAGCAGTCCCAGCAATGACAGGGTTGCCCTGAGGGTGGTAGGAAAGGGGTGCAGAGGAATTCAGATCTCTGGGGGTTCCAGTGTTCAGAGGATCCGGCCCCCCGAGGTCAGTCTGCTGTGTGAGGCGGCAGCTTTCAGAGCAGCCTCTCCGTGCGCTCCGCTACCCTGAGCCCACCCATCCTCCCAGGAAATGACCAGAGGCCTTGGGAGCAGCCTCCACACGGGAGGGGTCACACGTCCCGGACTCCCCTCCCTCAGGAGCTGGCCCTGGAGACCCTCGTAATCGGGTTACTATCGGCCTTTCCCCTTCCTGTTGCTCATTTATTTGACTTTAAGCACAGTTATTTTATTTTTAGAGGAATAATTTGGAGTTAATTGGCCTTCTACCTTAAAAAATACCACCATTTCCATGTAATGATCGTGTGGGAGTAGTTCCGTAGAGCCTCGCACCCACCCTCTCCGCTGTGGAGCGGGGCCTGACTCTCCCCCCACCCCCGGCCTGTGATGACGAGGTGAACTGCTCCAGGAAGAGTGGCTGCTGGGCAGCCTCCACCTGCTGTCCCGGGAACTGGACGGTGAAGGGAGAATCTGGGGGGCCGCCCCCAAGGTGATCTGCCAGAGCCCCTCACCCCTCCTTTTCTCTCTCCCTGCAGGTCATGCAATATTTAAACTCACGTATCTAAGCAATCACGACTATAAACACCTCTACTTTGAATCTGACGCTGCTACAGTCAATGAAATCGTGCTCAAGGTGAGTGTTCCTTCTCAGCCCAGGCCCAGGCAGGGCTGTGTGCTGCCCCTCCCACTCCCGTCCCGCAGCACCAGTGAGGCTCCCGGGCCAGTTTGCAGAGACGCTGCGCTGGCTGCAGGCCACCAGCTGGTGCGCACCCAGGCCTGCGCCACCTCATACGTCAGCTGCTCTGCACTGAGGGGCTCCCCCCACTCCAGCGTGTGACTCTGGCCAGTCACATCACCTCTCTGGGCCTCTGTTTCTCCTCCTGTAAAGTGGGGGTCATGGTAGCTACCCTGCTCCACCCCACCAAAGGGCTGCTAGAGAGAATATTAAATGAGATGCGGTGAGCCTACCTAGCTAAGTGATCATTCATTTTCCTTTTAAGAGTAGACATCAGCAAGTATTAATAATAGTAATAAAAGTGCTAAGATCTCCTGAAGGGTCCAAAGTGCAGGATCTCAGCCAGGCCCTTGACCTGTCCCGTCTCAAGGAGCCTTCACACCTCTGTGAGGTAGTGATATAAAATCATTCCCATTTCCTAGGTGAAAACCGAGGCTCGGGGAAACTAACTCAGCCAGGATTGGGACTTGGAAGAACCACAACCTGACCGCAGGTTTGGAGGATTCTAGAACCTGTGCTCCTAAGGCCCCAGGTGTGCACAGCATTCAGGAATTAAACAGGAGATTTTGGTGAAATGAAATTGTTTCACAGAAACATTTTGAGTTTACAAAAGATTTTCAAAAGTGGTAGATGAGAATTAAAAGGATAAAGCTGCCAGGAGGAGAATTTAGAGCCGAGACAAGGGTAGCGTGACCAGTTGGATGGAAAGCAGAGGATTTCTAGATGACCCCAGGTCAGAGCCCATCAGAACAGCCAGTGGGCGGTGCCTGCCTGGAGTGCTTGAAACCAGCGATCTAAGAGTTACCTGCCCGCATCGCCAGGCCACCCAGGGAGCTCATGCCACACTCAGGGGCCAAGTAGAGAAATACTCCCATTACCCCGTCAGGGCTGGCCTTTTTTTTATAGCCAACATTAAAATATTCAAGACTTGAGAAGGATTCTAGTAAAATTATAATCCTGTGTTTGACATCAAAATAATTTTCACAACAGCAGATTGATGACAGAAACACAGGTTTATGACTTCAGTGCGAGACTGCAGAAGACAAGTGCAGAGAAATCATTTTCCAGGACCAAACGCTCCCTGGAAGCAGATGCTTTTCTGCAAAATCCCTGAGGCCTAGCGCCTTCCCTAAATTGTCTGTTTTCATATGAAAATGCTTGTAGAAATATTGCATCGTGCTCAAGTCTCCAGGAGAGTCCCAGCCTGATTTACTTAGAGAAGCTAATGGTCGTGATCCTGATGGAAGATTAAATTTCACATCTCCGATCTCTGAGTTCTAAAGCAATTTAAATACTAATCCTGATCTGCCATTGCCACTGTGTTCGTGGGGCTTTGCACCGATATTCAGTGACTGTGGCCCCACTTAGTGGAAGTGCTTCCATCAAAGGTTCTTCTCAAGTTGGTCACAGACACCAGTAGCACGTGTGGTGGTTCTGGAATTAAGGAATTTCGCATAAAACAAAAGCTTTAGACTGAAACTGAAAGGAGGAAACAAGGGTGAGAGGCTGATGTCAGACCATTACAAATCGGCAACTTGCCATCAGATTATTTTTATCTCATTGTCTTTTTCCCCATGGGACCCATTTATTGAGCACCAACTGTCTACACGACCTTTGATGTACGTGATCTCATTTCATTCTCACAGCTGCCCTGCCCCGTGTAGACATTATTGTGTAAGTGTGTGAGCACAGTTGTGTCCAACTCTTTGCAACCTCATGCACTGTAGCCCACCAGGCTTCTCTGTCCATGGGGTTTCCCAGACAAAAATACTGGAGTGGGTTGCCATTTCCTACTCCAGGGGATCCTCCTGACCCAGGGATCAAACCTGCGTCTCGTGTCTCCTGCATTGGCAGGTGGATTCTTTACCACTGTACCACCTGGGAAACCTGTGGACACTATTACCCCCACTTTATAGATGAAAATATACAGCCCCAAGGCTCCAGAGTGCACAGAGGTAGAGTGTCAGCTCGAACCCAGCTGAACAGTCCCAGACTCCCCCACCCCCACCCCGCCTGAGATAGAGTTGAGCTAAGCCATGTGTGGTCCCTAATTCTGCAGGCTTCGGATGAATCTCAGAGGAATCATTGGTCTCTTCAGGTTGGGTTCTTCTCATGATCGAGTGATAGAGGCTGTGACTTTATTGACCATGAAAACTCCCTATATTTTTATGCCTTAAGCTGTAAAATGCATTGAAAGTGAAACACTCTATAGTGCATAAAATTGTGCAAGTTTTAAGCCACAGCATATTAACCAGCTAATGGCAGACCAAAGGGCGTTTTTATCTTTTGATTATTACATTAATCTTCCATTAAAATTATCTATGTGATTATCACAAAGCATTGAAGATAATAAATTTAGGAAATACTTGGCCTGTTAAGGATCATTTTTAAATGCTTTTGTCAAGTTACATGTGCCAAAAATACACTGAAAACAGGCTGGCTGATTTTACAAACAACTGAATCCAAAGATTGCTCTTATTAAGAATGATAAAACCCCTTCTTCCCATGCATCGTCTGTGGTGTCCCACGTCATCACCCGGCCCTGCCGGCCTCATGATTTATTGCTCTCAGCTGGTAACTTGGCGAAGCAGCGGGCCGAGCGTGTCAAGCCTTCTGTACTCAGACACCAGCCCTTAACGCCTGCTGCCGGCGACTATCAGAGCAGAAAGTTTGGAGGGGACGCCGTGACGGAGCCCCGGCCCCCTACGAGCCAAACCATCTGAACTGCTTCCCCCTCAACCCCCAGCATCTCCGTTCTTCCTCAATCAGCAGAGGCCTCTCCCCTCGGGGCAGGACACGTGGCCCTCAATGTAGAATCAACAGAAGGGACGGCTCAGTTCTCTAGCTAGCAGTATTCAGGTTTCTTAACATCCAGGTCTTTGAGGTTGGATAGAAATGGTGTTGGTTCACAGACAGGCCCAGCCTGCATGCTGCTGGCGGAGGGACAAGGGGAGTCTGAGGAGGTGAGGGATGCGGGGTTCTGAGAAGGTGGAGAGCCAGAGAACTGATTCAGGTTCTAACCCAAACTCTTACAAGCTTCGTAACCTCAAGTAAATGACATTACCATTCTGAGCCTCGGTTTCCCCCCTGTACAGTGGGGATAACAATAGCAGCCACCTCCTCCTAAGGCCGTTGTTGTTTAGTCGCTAAGTCATGACTGACTCTTCGCGACCCCACGGACTGCAGCACGCCAGGCTTCCCTGTGCCGCACCATCTCCCGGAGTTTGCCCAGGTCCATTGAATCAGTGATGCCATTCAACCACCTCATCCTCTGCCACCCTCTTCTCCTAATGCTGTTGTGAGGGTTAAATGAGTTCATTCTTGAAAAGTGCTCCAATCACTGCTGCTGCCCTGTGGCCCTGCCCAGCCAGGGGCCCACCCTCACGCAGGGCACAGGTCTGATCACAGCACTGCTGCCCTTCCCTGGCCCCTCCCCGCCTCACCATGTCTGGCCCCTCAGCTTCTGAATGGCCATGAATACCCCCTTGCTGTGTTCCACTGTTGTGCCTTGATGCATACTGGTTCTCCCCATCCCTTGTACACCCCAAACTCCTATTTATCCCTCAAAACCCAGCTCCTTTATCCCCTCGTAAGACTTCCCTCCCCACATGTTCCCATTAGTTCCTGTCCCCATTCCTTTCTGCTCCTTCTGTGTCTGTTGTCACACTTATTCTGTTGGTCACTCACTAGGCTGTGAGCTCCTTGGGTCAGGAACCGAGTCTTAATTTTCCCTCTGCCACGTGAGCCAAGCATGGGACGAGGCTCAGACGAGACAGGGACTCAGTGCCAGAGGTGATGGTGGCAGTGGCCACCCAGCATGGGGGGATCTGAAAAGAGCCCAGGAGACCTCAGGGCCAGCAGGAAGGCTGACACTTGGAGGCAGCCCAGCTGTGCCCCTGCCCAGGGTTCCCACGGTGCCTGTCCCAGCTTTGGCCGTGACCTCTCAGTAATCCAGGGCACCTCGGTCCCCTTCTCTGAGCCTCACTTTCCTTTTTATCAAATGATCCACAGCTAGTGGGGCGCTTATGAGCTGGGAAGCACCCCAACTGCTGGGAGGCTGAGCACAGAGCCTTATTTTGGTTTGGTTTTCATCCCTGTGATGGCTTGTCTTCAGGCGAGCTAAGCGGGGCTCGGGGAAGTTGTGTGCGAGCCCAGAGCCACATGGCAGGCAGGGACAGAACCAGGGAGGTTCTGGGAGGCAGCACGTGGAAAGGAGGGAACTCAGGCTCAGGAACCGGAAAAGCTGCACCAAGGACTCAAAGGCCTGCACAGCCACATGTCTTCTTTAGACCTGTTTCCCCATCGTGCAGTGGGCTTCGAGCCCACCCTTCAGGGTCGTGGTGATGACCGGACTCTGTGCTCAGGGGAGCACTGGACCCAGGGGCTGCCCAGCGCGGGGCCAGGCTCTTGCCTCGCTCGTCCTGGGTGAGCAGAGGGTGGCTGATAAGTGACTGGGCTGTGTCCTCTTGCTTTCTAGGTTAACTACATACTGGAATCGCGAGCAAGCACTGCCCGGGCTGACTATTTCGCTCAAAAACAAAGAAAACTGAACAGACGTACAAGCTTCAGCTTCCAGAAGGAAAAGAAATCAGGGCAGCAGTGACAGCAGCCTGCAGCTTCAGTCTGTTGCCGGAGCTCAGAGCCGCCTGCAGGGCCAGGTAGCTCTTGCCCACCCCATGTCCTGCGGTCCTCGGACACGCTCTGAGGTCCAGGCTCCCGGCTCATGGGACAGGGCTGGTGGGCTCCAGGGGAAGGGGGGCCACTCCCTCGGACAGAGCTGGGGACGTTTCCACGGGACCGAAGCCTGAGCGACAGTGGCTTCGACGAGCAGTGCCCGGGGCCGGACGGCACAGCAAGGAGCCACGAGAGGCCCCGCGCGAGGATGTACATAGCCGCGCCCAGACGTGTCCTTTCAGCTTGATCAAATTTCCTAAAACAAGCCAAGAACAAAAGTGTACATTTCTGTTTTTTTCTTCTTCCTTTTAATAAACTCTTTATCATGGTTGGTATGATGGACCATTCTTTGGGGCAGGATTGATTATGTTATTCTCTTTAAAATCTGTTCCCCATATTGAACAGGCAGATTGGAAAAGCTATGGCTCGATTTTTCAGAAGAAATGTTTAGGGTTTATCAATAGTTTTAACTATGCCATTTGTTTAAATGAGCATGTTGCTCTGAGGATAGCATCTTACTGAAGTTCAGGAGGGGACGTAGTGATGTGTGTCCAGGGCTATACCACCCACCCCTTCTGAAGCCTTATCTCCTCAGCTTCTCCAGCACCTCTGACTTCAGGAAAGCAGGACTGCACGTCAAGCTCGGGGCGTGGGGAAACGGGGGTCACACCGACCTGCTGTTTCCTCAGTAGCCAGGCTGAGTTTGAGCCGACAGTAGGACCCGCACATGGGCATGCCCTGGACTCTGAAGACTCTTCTCTCTTCACAGTGCCTGCCCCCTCGTCTCAGTGGCAGGAAAGCCACTGCTTTCACTTCATTGGAGACCTCGGGGGGGGGGGAGCTGCTGCCAGGGGTCCTGCTTCCGGGAGTGGGGAGCAAGAGAACAGGCATCTGCTGACCCCCACCCCTCAGGCCAGCCTGCTGCCTCGGTGGTCCTTACCAGCCTCTCCAGGGTCCCTCCCAGGCTGACGTCCTTTCGCTCAATCCCCAGCCAGGGTGGCGGGGCCAAGGTTTCACCGAGGAACTGCATTTCAAAAGAAAATTTTAATTGTCATACAGGAAGCAACGTGGCTGAAACAGCCTCTGACAGTCGAGGGTCCATTTGCACAAGGGCGTCCTAGTGAATTCCTCCTTCATTCTGATCTTTGTTCAGCCAACAGAAGCACCCTTTTCTAATGTCTTCCATTGCTACCCACCCCAGAAACAAATATTATTTGTAGCTTGCTGTTACTTGAATTTTTAGCAATTTTATATTTAGATATCTTTGAAAAATATAAATGACTAATTTGGTCATTAAATCTTGTGACATATTCAATATTAAAAGTCATAAACACCTTCTTCTGCGTATTGCTTTGAATTCTTAAAGTCTCGAGCACATGTTGGTAAAGAACGGTGACCACCATGGATCGCACTGGGTGGTGGCATTTGCTGACAGTTGGTGTACCGAGTGGCTCTGAAACGCTCCATGGGTCTCCTTCATCCTGAGCAAGACAGAGTGATCCTCTTCACTCAAGGGTGACATTGGAATCAGCACCTCCTTCCATTACAGAAGCAACGCCGTTCTCGTATCATGGAACACAGCTCATATGCAGTTGACACACAGCACACACTTGAAGGAGTAATTTAAGAGAAACACTAACCACTGCCCAGGTCCATCCGAGACGGTTAAAATTCAGTTTTTCCTCTGCTTCTCTCACAACCCACACCTGGATTTTAAAGTAAGACCGTGAGCTCCTGGGCTTTACCAAGCAGCTTGACACACCTGATTACACTCAGGTGACCCAACAGGCCGTGCCCCCGCCTTCCAGCGTGTCCCCTGACCTGGCCCCAGGGTGGCCCTCACTAACCTGATGGTAACTCAGGACGGGGCCTTTACCAAGTCTGGGTGGCTGACGGGCCCAAGTAGTGGTCCCTGGAGCCCTGGCCTCCGCTGGTTACTGAGCTGCCCCCATCGTCTGGGGCAGGCTGTGTGCTAGCCCCTTGTGAATATGCACAGGCCCAGGTCCCTGCAGCCAGCCTTGGGCAGGTCACCACCACCATTCCAGGGATGAGGACTCGGGGCTTGGAAGGGTTCCACCTTTCGTCCAGGACACAAAAGCAAATGAATGGGAGCTGTGCCCTGAGACTCCGGGCCTGCCCTCCACGGCCACGGGCTGCAGACCTGCTGGGCACTGCCTCCCTGGGGCCTCGGTTTCCTCATCTGTTAGTGCAGGTGCTGGAGTAGGTGGTCCCTGCAATCCCTTCTGGAGAATGTCTTGAATGTCTCAGAATCACAGTGAGCCCAGACTTCCTTCCAGAGGTTTCTGTCCTGCACAACCTGCAGGAGCTCCACTGTGTCTGGACAAGAATCCTAAGAGCTGAGGAATGCTGAGCTCGCTCCATCCAGCCCCCTCCCTGGAGCAGCAAGTGGACATTCCCTCCCGGGTTCTGGTCCTCGGCCTGCAGACAGCACACTGCCTGCAGGTCAGCACTTGCCCTCATTGGCCTCCTCTCTCCCCTCCCAGGACTCCTCAGCCCCACGTGTCAGGCCTCTCTCTCCACCCGGAGCAGCGGCTCCTCCTGACCCCTCTCCTCCCTGGTCCCTGGGACCAGTGTCCCCGCTGCCTTGGGAGGCCCCTCAGCTAGGTGGAGACCACGCTGATACCCCTCCGAGTCTTCTCTCCATGGGTTAAGAAGCTGGAAGGGGCTCCCCTCTGCTGTCACGTCCCTCAAACCTGCCAGCTGCCCCCTGGGGTCCCTAGTTCCCCAGCTGAAGGACTGGGAGACCTCAGGATAGAAGGGAGCAGAGACCAGACCTGGTCATCGTGACGCTCGCAGCCCGGTAAGGCCAAGGGATGGCGGGTGACCCCCTGGGCCGCCCCGCAGTGAGCACCGTGCGAGCCCCTTGGGGACCAGCCTGGGCCTGGCAGGTGCTGGTGGAGAGACAGGCAGTGGGGCACAGCAGGCAGCGCCAGGCCGGGCCATCTCGTCAGGCCCCTTGGCTGCCCTGCTGAGCGGGACAGGCTTGGCTTCTTGAGGCGCTGCAGCTCCCAGGGGAGAAGGAAGCCCTCGCTTCCCAGTGTCCCCAGGAGGAGACACTGTGGCTTCACCACCGGGCCCAACGTCAGCAGCGTCTGAGCTTCCCTGACAGCGAGGATGGCGTGGCCACAGGGGCCAGAGACAGGGTCCTGAGACTGGAGAGGAGGCAAGGCAGGGAGAAGGGTCGGTGCCTCTGCCCCCCTGCCCCTGGCCTCCTCCCCGTGCCCACAGTGGCGCCCCAAGGGACAACCGCAGCTTCCTGGCAGCCCTGGCAGGATGGTCCCAGTTCCTGGCACGGCTCCCACCACCTCCTCTGGTGCTTCCTAGGGCTGTGCGCCTCCTTCCAGAAGGAGAAGCCGGAGGAAAGGAAGGAGAAAGCAGGGGCTTCCTGGCTCCATGAGCTGAGCCTCCTCTTCCGCACAAGCAGCAGCACCCACCCCAGAGCCTTTCGGAGACCACGGGCTGGGTGTGGGCTGGGTCACAGGCTCCACGGCCTGGCCCCAAACCGGCCCAAATCTCAGTCCTGTACTCCGCAGCCTCGCTCCTCCAGGTACGAGGCCAGATCCTCTGTGCTCTGTCTGTATGGTGGGGTGAGACGCCCACTTGCAGTGCTGGAAGTAAGAGTGAGACAGCACGTGCCCAGCGCATGGTGCCTGAACCCCTGATAACTGGCCGCACGATGTTGGCGTCCGTCATCTCACTTAGTCCAATTGCCCAGATGCCACGTTCTCCTCTAGCAGTGCCCGCCCTGAGAGGGCACCTGGCCAGGCCCGAGCTGTCCCCTCTTGGAGTTCCAGAGTCCAAAGAAGCTGCCATGACAACCGCCAAAACCAGCTTCCTCAGTGTCTGGAAAGGGGCCATGCAGGAGCTGGGCTTCAGCCCTCTGCCCTGGGGACAGACGGCTGGATTTGGGGGCCCTGCTCTGCAGGCCTGCACCCTGCCCAAGTCCCAGAGCCAGCCTTGGGGGCCCTGCCCTCCTGTCCTTCCTTGCCAGCTTATTCCATGACATGAACGCTCACTGAGCACCCTCCTATAAAGCAGGCCCTGGGTCGGGCAGGCAGTGCTCAGATTTCAGTTATCTCCTGGTTGGTGTGTCCTCAGATGAGCTGCTTTACGTCTTTGAGCCTCAGTCTTCTCTTCTGTAAAATGGGACAATAAAGCCTTCTTCAAAGGAGCCTTGTGAGAACTGGATGAGTTTACTAGGCCGGATGGGCTGGCCTACAGTGACACCAACAGCCCAAAGGCTCCAGTGCCTTTAACACAGCAAAGGCTTATTTCTCGTCACAGAGTATGGTCCAGCCACCCTTGGTCTTCCACTGCAGCCTGGGCAGGGGACAGAAGGGCTAGAGAAGGGCAACAACAATTAGACGCTGTGGTTCAAAAGCAACCCTTCCCACCTTTGCTCATATTTCATTGAACAGAATCAGCCACCTGGGGCTGCCTCCTTCAAGGGGACAGAGGGGTGTGACCATCCTTGTGACCCCAAGGATGGGGAGTCACAAGTGCTTATAAGCAATCACAATGTCTCCACCAAACATTCCCAATCACAGGCCTCCCCCAAAGGTTGCACCTCATCTGCAGTGAAGTATTTCCCCTTTAAACTGATCCAGGCTAATGCTGTTCTCTACCTTAAAGTGTTAGTTGCTCAGTCGTGTCCAACTCTGCGATCCCATGGACTGTAGCACACCAGGCTCCTCTGTCCTGGGATTTCCCAGGCAAGAATACTGGAGTGGGTAGCCATACCCTTCTCCAAGGGATCTTCCCAATCCAGGGATCAATCCCAGGTTTCCCTCATTGCAGGCAGATTCTTTACTGCCACCAAGGAAGCCTTCTCTACCTTAAAGTGAAGGTTGCTCAGCCGTGTCCAACTGTTTGCAACCCCATGGGCTAAACAGTCCGTGGAATTCTGCAGGCCAGAATACTGGAGTGGGTAGCTTTTCCCTTCTTCAGGGGATCTTCCCAACCCAGGAATTGAACATGGGTCTCCTGCATTGCAGATGGATTCTTCACCAACTGAACTATCCGGGAAGCCCTAATAAAGCCAAGGATGTTTCTCTACCTTAAACTACATCCTAAACAAGAGTGGCCGTGGAGTCACGGACTCGACGTGCAGCATGTATGCGTGTTGGTGTATGTTACAATAAAAACATACCTGGGACTTCCCTGGTGGTCCAGTGGCTAAGACTCCAGGCTCCCAGTGCAGGGGGCCCAGGTTCAATCCCTGGTCAGGAAACTAGCTCCCACACGCTGCAACTAAAGATCCTGTGCGCCTCAACTAAGACCCAACACCACCAAATAAATAACTAAATAATACATACACACACGTTCAAATCGAAAAATCTACCTCGTACCTACCCCTGAAATCATGTGTGGGATCACAGTCACGCCTCCCACGCTGACGAACATAAGCTAATTTCACACTTTGTCAGTGCCAGCCCCCTGCCTCCTATTAGGCTCTCGACCAAGGTTGCTGTTGCTGCTGCTGCTAAGTCGCTTCAGTCATGTCCGACTCTGCGACTCCATAGACGGCAGCCCACAAGACTCCTCTGCCACGGGATTTTCCAGGCAAGAGTACTGGGGTGGGGTGCCACTGTCTTCTCCAATGCATGAACGTGAAAAGGGAAAGTGAAGTCGCTCAGTCATGTCCGGCTCTTCACAACCCCACGGACTGCAGCCTACCAGGCTCCTCCGCCCACGGGATTTTCCAGGCAAGAGTGCTGGAGTGGGGTGCCACTGCCTTCTCCGCTACCAAGGTTAGCTACTATTTTATTCACCGTTTCCTCGGTCTATCCTCAGGCCCGCTGAATCCCCATTTTATAGATGAGGAAACTGAGGCAAAGAGAAGCCTCAGCTGAGGCCATGCAGTTGGGAAATGATGAAGAGATCACCCACACCCCACGCTGTCCCCAGCCCTGTTGGGCCTCCGTCTGATGTGGCCCAAGTGCCCTGGATCCTGAAGTTTCCCCCGGGGCCCCACGAAGAGGGCCCTGCTCTCTGGAAAGGCAGGCAGGAGAGGGAAAGGGTTAAGCCTGTCACGTTGTGTTCCCACCAAACACCTCTGCTTAAACGCAGAATCCCAACAGGGTGGTGTTTGCTGTAAAAGCCCTGAGAGTGATTTGTGAAGTCTCGAAGGCCCGTAATCTCGTCAGCGTAATGGGATTATATTTCAAATCACCACGGCCTGTTCATTACCCATTTAAACTCCTCTGACAGAGGAAAACTTACATAAAACGCACACGGCAGCCTTTGCCGACTTCCCCACTCTCCTTCCTGATTAGACAAACAGATGCTGAGGTCTGGAATGAAAAAATAATGTGCCCATTTATTCATTTTTCTGACAAGTCACAATAGATTTTTAACTGCCAATGAGTGACCTCCCGGAGGGGTGGCGGCTGGGAGGTGGCCGCCAGGCAGCAAGTGGTCATTTCCTGGCCTGGCTGGCGATGTCTCCCGGGATCACAGCTCAGCCAGGCTGAGCCCCTGCCCTCGCCCTGTCCCAGCTGGGGTGGAGGACTGCCTGCTGGGCTGCTCGGCTGTCACCAGCCAGAGGGGGCCGGGGAGCTCCCGAGGGAACCAGGACACAGGCACGGCCTGAAGTCACAGAGCCGGGCAGGAACCGCAGCCCTGCCTGGATCAGCAGGGTGACTGAGGACACCTGTCTTCTCTCAGAGCCTCAGTGTTCCTGTCAATAAAATGCAGACAGTAAGACAGCTCAGCTCAGAGGCGCGGGCTCCGGGCGTGGGGCTTCCCGGGACGACCTCCAGCGGGCACCGCCGGCCACGCCTGGCCCGCCTCCACCGTGACCTCTGGCGGATGGGGTTTTGCTGTCACTTGCTGAGTCTGGGTCACTCTGCTCTGAGACGGTGCCTGGAGCACAGGTGGGCGGGCAGAGGGGCAGCTGAGTCAGGGACCCACCTCTGTCTGCCCCCCTCCTCACTGAGAAGCTGGACGCTGTCCCTGAAGACTGGTGCCCAGGTGACCACCAGCTAGAGGGGACCCTGTGGCTGTGAATGGAAAACGTCTCCCTTCCCGTCTGTCGTTCAAGGCCTCCCGCCCCTCCCAGGACTCCGTGGGCTCAGCCTCAGCTCGATGACCCTCGAGTCACCTGGTGTCTGGTCACATGGTGCCTGCCTCTCACCCTCCCCAGCTCCTGTCTCCGATGCCCTGACCCCGCAGACCAGTGGGGAGAGCACCAGCGTGGCTAAATGATGTGCCCCTGAGACTCGGGTTCAACCCTGGAGCCTCACACGCTTGAACTGTAAGAGGCACAGTCAGTCACAACTCCCAGCCCTCTTTTCCTGGCCCTCCAATGACTCTTTCTGGAAAAAACTCAGTTACAGACTTCCTGAAGGCAAACCCCAGTACTGGGGGATAGGGTAGGCCTGAGTTATCTTTGGGTCCAGCCTAGGGCCTGGCCTGGAGGTGGTAGCAGCAAGCACTTGCTACGTAAACTTACCCTTTCAGCCCACAAACATCTGAGCCCAGGGCCTGGGCAGGGCCTGACCCTCAGGCTGCAGCAAGGACATAGAGGCTGACTCCTCCAAGCCCCCTCACCTGGCAAGGAGGGTGCACTTTATCTGAGAGGCCTTGGACGATGAGAGCCAGCGGCTGTAGTCGGGGTGGGTTGCAGCCAGGGCTGGGACCCAGAGAAGCCCTGCTCCACCCACTGGGAGCCAGTGAGGGGTGGCCAGGTGGGTGAGGGCCAGCCTCAAGACTGAGCTAATAATCTGCAGAAGAAGGAATGAAAATCTGCTTGCTTGACGTGTGACTTTGGACTCATGACTCAACCTCTCTGAGCCATCTTCTCATCTGCACAACTGGGACAAAATCTCATCTTCAGTGTCACTGACTTGGCGCACCGTAGGGGATGAGTAACAAGCAGCCAGTTGTCAGTGGTCAGAGTTGGACTATAAAGAAGGTTGAAAGATAAAGATTTGATGCTTTTGAACTGTGGCGCTGGAGAGTCCCTTGGACAGCAAGGTCATCAAACCGGTCAATCTTAAAGGAAATCAACCCTGAATATTTACTGGAAGGACTGATGCTGAAGCTCCAATACTGTGGCCACCTGATGCAAAGAGCCAGTTCATTGGAAAAGACCCTGATACTGGGAAAGATTAAGGGTGGGAGTTAAAGTGGCAACAGAGGATGAGATGGTTCGATGGCATCACCAGTTCAATGGACATGAGTTTGGACAAACTCTGGGAGATAGTGAAGGGCGGGGAACCTGCTGTGCTGCAGTCCGTGGTCACAGAGAATCGAACACAACCTTCTGACTATACAACAAGAAGTAACCGTGGAGATGGTGCCAAGTCGCGTACTGGGAACAAGGCCTCCCCTGCCAGTAGGCCTCAGGGGCATCTCCAGAACCCCAGGGAAGCCCCCTGACCCATCCAACTGCAGGCCTAGGCCCCCCTCCCAGGGCCCTCCCACCAGCCCTCTCCCCTCACCGGCACTGCTTGCCTCGCTGAGTAGCCCCAGGCAGGGTTCTTATCTCCATGCATTAACTCTATGAATACGTAAGAAATACTGTGAGGCTAATTCTTTTTAAAATGATAAAATTTGTCTATATTATAGCATTCCAGCCCCCAGATTCCTGAAAGCTAAAAATATTTTAAGTCATATTCCCATGTAAATTTCAGTTTAGAATTTAATACCCTTTTAACATACATTAAATTTTTAGCATTCTTCAAGCCCTTGGTTCTTCTAAGGGCTTAGCTGCTGTGCGTTAGAGGAAAGGGCTGGGGAAGGCTGTAAATTAGGAGAGAAAGTTCTAGAATTAGGTTACCCCAAAACCTCTGTGCCCACCCCCATTGTGGGAGTTATTCCTCTGGGATGAGGAGTATCTGAGCCAAACCCTGGAGTCCTGGGAAGTGTCAGAAGTCTCGATTTCCTTGCTGGAGTGGCCTTGATGTTATCAAATAAACACAGGGGTGGCTTTACGGGAGGACTCCTCACAGCAGCCCAGGTCGGGGCACCAGATGGCCTGGCGCCAGCCACAGTCAGAAGCCTGAGCGCTGCAGTCCAGTTGCCCAGCTCAGACCCGACTTCTGCCACTTGCCTGCAGGTGACCTGGACGTGTTCTCTGTGCCTGTTTCCTGGCCGCAAAATGGGGCCATGTCGGAGTCAGTGCAGAGACTATGTTATGAAAGGGGAGATTAGCAGCTTTGCAGAGGTGACCATCAGGATGCCCTGGCTGGCCTGGCTAAGGGCTCCAGGGTGATGACATATGGGAGCCGGAGCAGATCGTTTTAACTGATCCGTATGCCCACTCCAGCTCCTAGACTAAGACCTCATCCCCCAGCCATAGGATGCCCGAGGGCGTCTCTGCAAAGCCCCGTGACTGGCCCATGGGCTGTAGCTTCCCACTAGTCCCACCAGTTCCCTCTTGGAGCAAAGCCAAGACAGCCAGGGGAGGCTCTGAAAATGACAGGGAGGAGTGTTCGTGGCATTCTGGGTGGAAAGCAGGATGGGGACGTCTTGCCTCCCTGGGCTCAAGGGCTGAGGGCTAAGAGCTGCCTGGGGCACCCGGCCCACCAGCCTTGAAGTCTGGGGCCTCGGGCTGCTCTGGCCCACCCACACCCCTGCAGCGGGTCACCACGCCAGGCTCCGTGAGTGAATCCCTCCATGTCTCTGAGCACCATCTGTGAAAGGGGTCAGAAATAACAGAGCCTTCCTGGTGAGAGGACCCAGCACGGTAGGAGTCATCACCCACAACTCGATGTGTGGGGAAAGGCTCGCCTGGCCATCCGTCCCAGCGATCATCAACCAGAATGAGAGATTTACAGTATGGAGACCTGAAATCTGGTGAGATGATGGCTCTGCTTTCTAATCACTTTCAAGGGATGATATAATGCATTGATCAAAGTGCATTGATATAATGCACTTTGGGCTCCAGCCAGTGTGTGCAACGAAAGCAGCTGGCTTGTTAACCTAGATTTACAAAATCTCCAGCCTGGTGAGAAGGAAGGCCTGGTGGGAGGAAGATGCTGCCGGTGTGTGATACTGGGAGGACCCGGGGACCAGGTAGGGATCCCCCTTGAGCCTGCCCCAGAAGAGGCCCAAGGGTTCCCTCTCCAAGCAGCCACCAATGAGTTAGCTTCCTGGTGCGGAGTGAGTTCCCCAACTCTGGAGGAATGTAAGTGCTCAACCTTCAGTCAAGAAGTGTCCACTAGTGCCTACATTGTGCCAAGCCCAGCTCGGGCCCAGAAGGTGCAGAAATGACCTGACTCAGAGCCTCTCTTTGGGAACTCATGGACAACAGGGCCAAGAGAGTCTCTAGAGCTTGGGTGACCAGAGGTGGAACAAGAGCGGAGGCAGACACATCCTTTCCCTCATAGCCCTTTGCAGCTGGGGGCTGGGAACACTCCTGGATCCGGTGGGTCCAACTGGAAGATGGCAAGCTGGTGGATGCTGGGGGAGGCCAGATTCTGAGGCAAGAAACCCCAAGAGGAAGAAATCAAGCAAGTGGAAGGAGAGTGGCCAGAGAGTCCAACCCCATCCGCGTGGATCAGTGTGAGTGAGAAATGGCTCCTCGGCTCCCTGTGTGCTTAGGAGTCCTCACTGCTGGGGCACCTTGAGGCCCGGGAGCTCAGTGTGCCCAAAGACCTCTGCCAAATGGTTGTGTTGATCATTACCCAATAAATCCCCCCTGTGCTGTGGAGGTAGGGCTCCTGAGGCCTTCTGCCCCATCACTGTTCTCTCCCGTCCGTGTTCGGAAAGGAAGCCTTCTGCTTTGGGGAGGGTCTAATCTGTGTCCCCAGCTAGGATGCTGTGAGATGCTCTTGGGAACAGGACCGATGTCCTAGGCTCTCACAGAGCAGTACTCAGCTGACACTCGCCTCCCATGAGACCAGCCTTTCATCAGTGTGTGTGTCAGCAGCAGACAGACTCAGCCGACGCCTTGATCACCCGCAACTCTGCTGCCCCATTTCTGGACCTCACTCGCTGCCCCCGAGAAGGGCATCCTCCCGGTCAGCTCCAGACTGTTCCAGGCTTTGGAACCTAAGAAGGAGGGACTTCTTATCCCCATGCCATACACACGTGACAGGACAGGAGTCTGGTTGGCCTGATGGCAGCCACATGTTTATCCTCGGGCCAGGGGCGGGCTGCCATGAATGGCAGCCCTCCCCAGACACAGGGATCAGGGTGGAGCCCAGTCACCAGAGCAGAGGAAGTGGGGAGGTAGAGTCCATGGATCTCTTCAGCAGTCACCGTGTGCCAATCACTGTGCTAAATACCTATTCAAATAATATTCCCAAAATTCCCCTGAAGCAGAAGCTCGTGGCATCCTTCCACAGAAACAAGACCTAAAGGCTAAAGTTGCCCCGTGAGGAGGACCCGCTTCTGACTCCAACCCCGGTGCTCCCCGTCATGGGCCACCTCCTCCACGTGGGCGCAAGAGAGGTGAGGCTTCCCACCAACCACAGCGTCTCTGGGGAATGGTGGGCTGTGTGAGGGTGTGTGTGTGGTGTGAGTGTGTGTGCAGTGCACGTGGTGTGTAAGGCGTGTGTGTGTGGTGCAAGTGAGTGTGGCGTGTGCAACGTACGGTGTATGGTGTATGGGGGGGAGCGTGGGGGGAGTGTGTGTGGTGTGTATAATAGGCAGTGTATCATGTGAGTGTGTGTGTGGTGTGTGTGTGGTGTGAGTGTGTGTACATAGTATGTGTGGTATGTGTGTGCGGCTGAGTGAGTGTATGGTGTGGTGTGTGGGGGGGAGTGTGAGGGGAGTGTGTGTGGTGTGTATAACAGGCAGTGTATCACGTGAGTGTGTGTGTGGTGTGAGTGTGTGTACATAGTATGTGTGGTATGTGTGTGCGGCGTGAGTGAGTGTATGGTGTGGTGTGTGGGGGGGAGTGTGAGGGGAGTGTGTGTGGTGTGTATAATAGGCAGTGTATCATGTGAGTGTGTGTGTGGTGTGTGTGTGGTGTGAGTGTGTGTACATAGTATGTGTGGTATGTGTGTGCGGCGTGAGTGAGTGTATGGTGTGGTGTGTGGGGGGGAGTGTGAGGGGAGTGTGTGTGGTGTGTATAATAGGCAGTGTATCACGTGAGTGTGTGTGTGGTGTGTGTGTGGTGTGAGTGTGTGTACATAGTATGTGTGGTATGTGTGTGCGGCGTGAGTGAGTGTATGGTGTGGTGTGTGGGGGGGAGTGTGAGGGGAGTGTGTGTGGTGTGTATAATAGGCAGTGTATCACGTGAGTGTGTGTGTGGTGTGTGTGTGGTGTGAGTGTGTGTACATAGTATGTGTGGTATGTGTGTGCGGCGTGAGTGAGTGTATGGTGTGGTGTGTGGGGGGGAGTGTGAGGGGAGTGTGTGTGGTGTGTATAATAGGCAGTGTATCACGTGAGTGTGTGTGTGGTGTGTGTGTGGTGTGAGTGTGTGTACATAGTATGTGTGGTATGTGTGTGCGGCGTGAGTGAGTGTATGGTGTGGTGTGTGGGGGGGAGTGTGAGGGGAGTGTGTGTGGTGTGTATAATAGGCAGTGTATCACGTGAGTGTGTGTGTGGTGTGTGTGTGGTGTGAGTGTGTGTACATAGTATGTGTGGTATGTGTGTGCGGCGTGAGTGAGTGTATGGTGTGGTGTGTGGGGGGGAGTGTGAGGGGAGTGTGTGTGGTGTGTATAATAGGCAGTGTATCACGTGAGTGTGTGTGTGGTGTGTGTGTGGTGGTGTATGGTGTGTGTGGGGGGAGCGTGGGGGGAGTGTGTGTGGTGTGTATAACAGGCAGTGTATCACATGAGTGTGTGTGTGGTGTGGTATGACTGTGTAGTGTGTGTGGTGTTTGTGTATGGCGTGTGTGGCATGAGTCTCTGGTATGTGTGTGTGATGCGAGAGTGTGTGGTGTACATGGTGTGTGTGGCACGTGTGGTGTGTACGTGTGTGTGAGGGAGCGTGTACTCCATGAGCCACCTGCCCCTGCCCATCCCCGCTCCCCCCGGGCAGGGCACGCGTCCTCACACACCTGTGCTCGGGGCACAGCAAGCCTGGCGGCGTCTGCTCTCGAAGGAGGCCATGAGGGTCTCTAAGCAGCCCCTTCCCTACCGCCGAACAGCTGGCCACCATCTTGGCACACATTTGCCTGTCACATCTGATTTGCAAAGTCGTGTCTGTAACAGACCCACAGGAGCGTCCAGTTGGGGCTTTTTCAGGTCAAGGAGTATTTTACAGAGTCTCTAGTTCTTCAGATAAAAAAAAAAAGTGTGAACAGCTCTCCTTCTCCATTGCCAGACTGACACTCTCAGCGGTGGAATGGTCCTCCCAGCCACCCTGGGCTAAAGCCTTGAGAATCACCTGAGGTTCTGGCATGGTCCCATTTTACAGATGAGGAAATCGAGGCTCAGAGGAGCCCTGTCATTTCCCCAAGGTCACATAGTGACTAAGAGCAGAGCCAGGATTTGAACACGGCCCCTCTGGCCCCCAAGCCATAGCTCATCATCATCATGTCCACAGCCTCCCTACAGATTCCTGAGCTGAGCTGTCCTTGCTGGTGTGACTCCAGGATCTCCTCCTCCAGGAAGTCTGCCTGAGCTGTCATGGTCCTCCTTGGCCCTTCGAGCTCTTACCACTGACTAGAGTCTCTGGTTTCCAGAACATTCTGAGAGGGGCCCACCAGAGCTGAGCACTTTGATCCCTTGAAGGTATCAACTTGGCCAAGGTGCTTCCACTGCCTGGAGCAGAAGCCCAGAGGATGCAGGCTAAGCAGGTTCTTTTCCTGCAAGAGCCCCCAGAGCCCTTAATGGGTACCATGTGCCATGTGCCAGGAAGGAGTGACATATGCAGTGTTTCCCAAACACCTTTTTTTTTTTTTTTTTGCCAGAGCCACACACGGGTCGCTCGGAACTTAATGTGACAATGCTGTTTCAGACAGCTCAAGTTAAGTAGGGTCAGGTGCACACTGAGAGCAAACCAACTCTGCCACCTATGAGCTGTGTGACCTTAGGCAAGTTGCTTTACCTCTCTGAGCGTGTTACCCTATACACTTCCACGTGGCTCATCAGGGCCACTCCATCTTCATCCAGGCAGCCATCATCACCCTCCATCCAGCAAAAGCCTCTTCCCAGGCCTCTCTTGCTCCCGTCTGTCTCTCAGTCCCAGGTGTGATCTATGGGCCTGGAGGACTGAGTTTGCCTTGCTCTGCACTCACAGTAACTCCAGCACCAGAGCAAGCCTGGCACAAAATGTTTGTTTAATGAGTGAATGGATGGAAGAATGAGTATTCCTATGTGAACGCTCTGAATTTAATATGGGGCAGGCATGGCCCGGCACAGCAACCCATAGCTACTCCCTTTCTGACCCCTATCCCTATCCTTCTACATTTCAGTCTGCTTTGAACCTTAAAGGAAGTCCAAGTCTCATTCAGCAAACATTTATTCAATTTGAATAATTATATCCTGTTGGGAGTTGGCAGATGGCAAAAGATGACTGGGAGAAACTCTTTGTCTTCTCGTATAAAAAACAGCCTTTCTCTCTCTAGAGGAGCCTAGAGGTTCCAGCCTGGGCTCTGCCCCCCCAGGCTTCATGGGCTCCTTGCCGCTACACTACACCACCATGGCAGGATCATAGCACCTGTCCCCACTGCACAGATGAGGAGAGTGAGGCTCAGAGTTCTCAGTAACTCACCAAGGTCATACAGCTAGGGGGAAGTGGGGCAAAAAATTTGACCAGGTTTCATCTGATCCCAGACTCTGCAATCTCAACCCTTCATAGTCTTGACTGAGAGGCATGTGACATTGCAAATAATGCCATTCTGTCCTGGGTTGCCCAGCTCTGCCTCACTCCCTAATTTTGTGTGACACTAAGCCAGTCATTTCTCCTTGATGAGCCTCAGTTTCCTCATCTGTAAAATGGGGCTAATAATGCCTCCTCTACAGAGTCATGACAATTACATGAGCTAGTAGATGGGAGCAAGATGTCAGAGGTACAGCCAATTTTGTGACTGTGTATGGTCAGAGGAGCAGAAACAGCTGGGAAGTGGTTGCCTCAAAGATGAAGCTCTTGGCTGAGCCTGAGGACTCAGCACCCAGTGCAGTGGCCAGCATATAACAGGTGATCAATAAGCTTTGATGGAGTGAATGACTACCTTCTGCTGGTGCTGCCAGCTCTTCTGGAACATGGACAGAGGCACAGAGCTTGAACCAGGGTTCCCTTGGATAGAATACAGGAGATGCAATGGAGCAGGACAGCCTAGACCCGTCCTCCAGCTTCATGGGCTCTGCGTGCGCACATGAGCCTCGGTACACATGGCCAAGACGAGTGCCACACAGTCAAGAAGGCTGCCTCAACACTCAAGATGGCCACCACACCTGACAAGATGGCTGCCACACAGCTGCCCCAGCCGCCCCAAAAACCAGTGTCCACAGGGTACCAAGAGCCTCACTGTGACTGGATTCAAAACAAAAAAAAGCATTAATTGTTAAACTGTGACCAGACTCCAAATAGAGTGAGTCAAAACTCAGGCAGGGCAGCCTAAACTCTCTCAGGAATAAGAATCCAGTCAGCCCATCCCTGTGTCCCTGAGAATGCTGGGTGATTACTTTTTCCCTTTTGTCTGTTTTCTTTTCACAGAACCACCAAGAAGCGGCCTCAAAAATCAGTTAAAGCTTCCAAAGTGCTTCTTTCCCCAGAAATCTTTTATAAAAGGTGAAAGATTTACAAGACCTGAAGAGCAAACCAAGCAGGATAATTGTTTTTGGAATGACCCCAATATTTTCACCCTGGCGACCCCAGCTGGCATCTTGCCCCATATTTATGATTCCTGGTCCTCTGCGCACCACCGAGTGACCTTTCTGAGCCCCCTCTGCGAGCCCCCAGTCCCTTATCGGGCCTGTAACTCACCCTGACGCTATCTCTCGGGAGGGTCTTCTGCACTTTAATTTAACTCCCCTCATCGTTATTTCCCGGACTTCAAGGTTTTCTCTTTCGAATTGCCCTTCCCGGGACAAGCATAATCTGTTTGCCATCAAGCCCAATAAATATGTTTGTGTGGGAGATGGAACCGTTGGGGAGAGCGGCTCAGGCCCGGGAAGCTGCCTCCGGCTCTCAGCCCCTTCTGGGCAGCGATGGCTGGCCTCTGTGTCCTTGAGCCTTGGTCCTGGCGGGAGCCACTGCCTCAGTTCTGAGGCCGAGTGGCCGGTTGTAACAAATAAAGATGCAAGACACCTGGTTAAATTGGAATTTCAGATAAACAATGAATTTTTGTAGTATAAGTATGCTCCATTCAATATATGTTTTAAAAAAATTCTTCACTGTTTATCTGAAATTCCAATTTAACTGGGCATCTTGGGTTTTTATCTGGTATCAGCTTCTGGGGACCCTCTCACTCACTTCCCTGAATGTAGATTAATACACTGGAGAGTGTTTATTTACCAGTGTTGCCATAACAAAGTACCAGAGAGTGGCTTAAACACACAAAAAATGTTTTTCTCATACTTCTGGGGGCTGGAAGTGCAAGATCCAGGTAACCAAGCAGGGCTGGTTTCCTACAGTCTCTCTCCTTGGCTTGTAGATGGCCCCTTTCTCCCTGAGTTCTTACATGGGAGTTCATCCCTCTGTGTGTGTCCTAATTTCCTCTGCTGAAACTGTCTTGTTGGATCAGGGCCCACCCTAGTGACCTCACTGTAACTTAATCACCTCTTTGAAGACCCTGCCTCCAAATACAGTCACATTCTAAGGTATGAGGGTTGGGCCTTCAACACATGAATTTTGTGGGGACACATTCCAGTCCAACATGAAGGGTGTTTAACTCCTTCCCCCAGAAAGCTCCAGAGTCTGGGCTTACTTCAGGGCAGCCCTGGAAGATAAGAACCTTGCCTGTCCACCCACCATAGGTTCTGCAGAGTCTGCAGGGCCCTGGCTCAGAGCAGGCCCAGCACGAAATCTGTCAGGGTCCCGTCAGATTCACCCCCACTCTCTCCCGACCTCACCATCCTGGCAATACTGAGGGGTGCCCCCACGACCCTGCAAGCAGGTACCATCAGTCACGGAGCGCAGAGCAGGAATGAGGCACAGGAGCACAAAGGCAACTTGAAATTATTGAAATTATCCACCCCTAAAGTTGTTCAAACCTGCCTACCCTGGTGTTTTGATACTGTACCACAGCCATAAAAGATATTACCTTTGGGGATAGCTTTGAGGGAATGGTATCCCAGACTCTTCATACTATTTCTCAATTTCCTGTAATTCTATGAACAGTGAATAGTGCCACCCCACAGCCCAAGAATCGAACCAGGGTCTCCTGCGTGGCAGGCAGATTCTTTACCAACTGAGCTATCGGGGAAGCCCCTGCTGCTGCTGCTAAGTCACTTCAGTTGTGTCCGACTCTGTGCGACCCCATAGACGGCAGCCCACCAGGCTCCTCTGTCCATGGGATTTTCCAGGCAAGAGTACTGGAGTGGGGTGCCATTGCCTTCTCCAAGGGAAGCCCCTGTAAGTCTATAATTAACATCAAAAAAAATTTTTTTTAATTTAGAAAATTTTAAATGAGAAATGTGCTGAAGAAATCAGAGCCAAATCTATGTTTGCCTGTGTGTGAACCAAGTCGCTTCGGTCGTGTCTGATTCTTTGCGACCCTTTGGATGATAACCCTCCAGGCTCCTCTGTCCATAGGATTCTTCGGGCAAGAGTCCTGGAGTAGGTTGCCATGTCTTCCTCCAAGGGATCTTCCCAACCTAGGGATCGAACCTGCGTCTCTTATGTCTGCACTGGTAGGCAGGTTCTTTACCACTAGCATCACCTGGAAAGCCAAATCTATGTTTACATGAAGTTCATTAAACCCAGTGAGAATACAAAATACTCTAATGATCCAGATTGAACTATGAAAATACGATAGATACAAGTTATAAACTCAAAGAACTTGAGTGGGAAAGTTAATACATAAGTTTAACTGATACTACTGTAAAAGAGGCAACACTGAAACAAAATAGGAAAAATATTGGATAATTAATGGACACATAATAAAAAATAGTTTAGTAAATAAGAAATAGATAATTGGAGAAAATAATCACCTCGTATCTTAATGCTGGCTGATTTTCTCTCCTGACCCCAAGATTGACAGATTTTCATTGTCTTTATCCAGTCATGTCTCTCTTTGATGTGAAGGTTTATTTTTACTAATTTTTAGAATAGCCCATTAGCTTCTAATATTTCTAAATATTATTAAATTAATGTCAGTTTCTGTCCTAGATAATCCACATGAAATAAAAAAACAAGTGGAAAAAAGAATGGAACTACGCCTTAGAGAAAATGTTACAAGAGCAGGAAAAGTTTAATCAGGCAATGTGATGAGACAAAGGCTTACCCCAGGAGGAGCGGCCGCCACACCGGAGGGCCTGTCTGTGTGTCTGTCTGTCTCCTCACCCTCTTATCCTCAGAGTCTGGCACAGAGAAGGCACGCAGTAAACATTTGTGGACTGAGCGACGTCTTGGTTGGTCGTCTCCTGGCCTCCCTCGTTGGTGAGCCCCTGCAAGCTAGGCCCCTGAGGCCTGGTCCCCAGAAGCAAAGTATAGCCGTTCCATCCCACCGAGGCCCTGCCTGTGTCCTGCAGCCAGGGGCAGCCACTCCCTTTCCCTTCCCCAGTGCCCTGGCACCTGAGCAACCACCTCTCTGGGTACCTGGCTGCAGCAAAGGGAGGGTGCCCGGGGCAGAGAGCCAGCCCAGGAGGCCTGGCCCAGCTGTTTGGGGAGGCCATGGGCCTGTAAAGACACAGTGCTTCTGCGAGGTTCTCCTGATACAATGAAAGATTATCAGCTAAATAAAACAAGGAGTGACCGGGGCCACTAAGCCCTGTTGGATTGAATCGTGTGAGCAAAGTGGTTTTCTCTGAAAGATTTATTTCCTGCACTGGCTTCAGGCAGCCAGCCCAGCCGGAAAGAACGGGGTTGGTTTCCCTCCATTGGGGTTGGTGGGGAGGACACGAGTTTTTATTTAATCTTCCAATGAGCTGGAACAGTGAAGACAGCGTGAATGGACATTAATTCTGAAACAAATTATTAAAGTGTGATCTGGGATTCCGGGAAAGCCATCTACCCCCTGCCTGTCTGCCACTTCCCCTCACCCAGCCCATAAAATCCCTCCCATCCACTCAAACCCCAACACAGGGTTTCCCATCCAGAGAAGAAAAGCCTGGAACTGACCTGAGCCCAAGGCCAGTGGAACATCGGCCTGGCAGAGCGGCCCCTGCCCTCCAGCTGACACCATCTTCCTGCTGGGCCTTGGCCTTTCAGAGGGACTCCCTACATTTTATCCCCTCATTACCTGTATCTGTGATCAAGGATGCTCCAGGCAGAGATGGCCACCACCTCCTTCTCATGGGCTCAACCTCCATTGGCCTCCACCAGCTCCAGCCCCCTTCCTCACACCCAGCCCAGGCCAACAAGGATCTCACTACTATCCTAAACTGTCTGGCATTCCACACTCCACTGCTGGGGCCCTGCCCAGGCCCTGCTCATCTGAGAGGAAAGTGATCTGGAATTCAAGCAGGGAGCCAGAAAGCATGAGCTGGGCGATCTGAGGCCTCTGGGTGGGACTTGGACACAGAAAATGTCAAACCCAGCATCCCGTGGTGGCCAGTCTGGGAGAAGGGAGACAGCCAGTACTGAGTAACCACTGTGGAGAGGGTACGCCAGGCACAGTACGGTAGACCAAGGGGCGTCTCAAGTCAGTTGGGTGCTGGAGTTCAGAGGGGCTTCCAGAGACAAGACCCCTGACCCAGGCATGGAAGGAGGAGGAGAGGTACAGCACCCAGACCCAGAGGAAGCAAAACTTCAGAAACTCTGGAGGTAGAAAGAACATCTGCTGCTGCATTCAGGATCTATTAGATAATGATAATCATGAGAGTTAAATGCATGGAGCACTTCCCGTCCACTGGGTCACAGGCTTTACATGTGTGCTCAGATTCTAATCTTCCCAACAACCCACAAGGATGTTACTGTTGTCACTAAGTCTTCCCTGGTGGCTCAGTGGTAAAGAATCTCCCTGCCAAGCAAGAGAGGCAGGTTTCACCTTTGGGTCGGGAAGATCTCCGGGAGAAGGAAATGGCAACCCACCCCCGTATTCTTGCCTGGGAAATCCCATGGACAGAGGAGCCTAGTGGGCTACAGTCCATGGGGTTGCAAAAGAGTCAGATATGACTCTTTCCCAACTAAACAATAGGGAGGTAGGAACTACCAATATTCCCATTTTACAGATGAGGAGACTGAGGCTCAGAGAGGCCAGCTGCCCAAAATAGTATGTGGGAAAATTTGAACTTAGGTCTCTCTGACTCCAGAGACAAGATCCTACCATACCCTGCCTCCGCTGGACCCCAGGCAGGCTTCCCCCACTGGTCTATGTTGGGGCGGGCAGGGCAGCGTGCAGATCAGCAGGCTTTGAAGCCATGACTGCGCCAGCGAGTCAGAGCATGGTCAGACCCACTTGGCCTTGTCTTCCCTCTTTCCTTCATCCCTTCCTGACTCTCTAACAATAGAGCCTGTGTCCATGGGTGACAGGGGTTGGGTGGGACTGAGAGATCCTGGCCGGGTAAGTTCTCCTGCCTGAACTGATCAACCCATCACAGCCATGTGCATAGACCCACCTGCCCAGGACTCACCTTTTTTAATGATCACAAACACATTTTGTCATTATTATTATTTTATTTTAGTTTTAGGTTTTTTTTTTTTTTCAATTTTTTGGCCACAATCAGCATACAGGATCTTAGTACCCCAGTTAAGGCTCGAACTCATGCCCCCTGCAGTGGAAGCTTGGTGTCTGAACCACTGGGCCTCCAAGGAAGTCCCAGTAATCAGAAACTCTTGAGGCCCATATAGCCACATATCATACCCTACCTGTCCAAGGTAGACAGGCGCTCTGGGCTCCCGATTCCCAGAGCCTGGCATGGATCAGGGCCGAAGGTTCAGAGGGCTCCTCTAGGCCAGGCTGGGGGCCCCACCTTCTGTTCCTCCTGGCAGCAATGCCTCCATCCACTCGGCTGTACAAACCTGGAAGGTCCTTCCCACCTCCCGTCCATCCCCCCATAGCCAAGCCATCAGCAAGTGTCTGCGCATGTTGTGCTTATTTGCTCAGTCGTGTCTGACTCTTTGTGGCCCCATGGACTGTAGCCTGCCAGGCTCCTCTGTCCATGGGATTCTCCAGGAAAGAATACTGGAGTGGATTGCCATGCCCTACTCCAGGGGATCTTCAGCACCCCAACACAAAGCACACCCCCAGTCAGCCCATTTCTCCCTGCTCCACCACCTCCTCCCTGGGCCCAACATCCCCATCTCTCACCCCTCCAAGACTCCCAACCACACCCTCCTCAGCAACATCTGATGGGTGTCAGCGATGGGATCACAGACAGAAACTTCGTGTGCGAGTATGTGGAAAATAGAGCATTCTTTTGTTCTCTGATGATGGGGAAAGGAGTACATTTACTATCAGCCTAGACAACAAAAACGATGGAAACCAAACATTCAGTAAGGATTTAGTTAACAATGACTCCTTAATCATGTCACCTCTCTCCAGCTGACGTCCTGCACACCCCCCTGCCCAAGCTGGTTTGCTCAGGTCAAATTTGCTCACTCAAGACTTAAATGTCTTCCTCCCTTTATCCAGGATGGGATGGGGAGTCTTTCTTGATCACTGCAATTATTTTGAAAATGCTGTCTCTTTATCTTCTGGGTCCCTCTTGGGGATCTCAGCCCCCAGGGACCAGGTGCCCCATCCTCCTTTCCCATCGGCTCAGAGCTTCTGGGAGGGGTCACTGGACCCACAAACAGCCCCCATGGGTGATGACAGCCCCGCCCCAAAGATTCTGGTCCTTCCACACTTATGGGAACAAAGCCTTGAGGGATGAGAGAAGAGGAGCAGCTAGTCTGGAGGGGAGACTGGCAAGCCAGAGATTCCTGGAGGGCTGGGTTGAGAGGCTGGGATGACTTCCTTGCACAGACACTGATAATAATAATAATAGAAGCCTGCCACGCACAGGTCTGGTCCTTTCCAGGTGCTGGGCCCTATGCTAACACTCTGCGTGCCCACACCTCCCTGCTGAGGTGGATAATTGTGTTATTTTCCTGTAGACTGGGAAGCTGAGATGCAAAGAGGGTGGGCACACAGCTAGCACAGTCCTGATTCAAATCCCAAAGCCTGGCCCCTCACCGCTGTGCTCCAGGCCTGGCGCTCAGCGGTTGGGGGAACCCAGCACATAAGGATGGGGAGGGAGCAGTGAGAGGGAAGTGGAGTGGCAGGCTGGGCCCTGGAGGTGGGCCTGGGACCAAGTCAGGACTCGGTCCAAGAGCAACAGGAATTCACGTTTGGGCTTTAAACCGGAGAGGTTCATGGTCCGGTTTGGGTTTGGGTTTAAAGGCTGCTTGACTGTCCTGTGTCAAGTGGATAAGAGAGAAAGAGACTGAGGCTGTGGGGGCAGGAAGGGGAGGGGAGAGAGAGGAGGAAGGAGGGAGAAATGAGCAGACCTCCCGGATGCCGGCACTGTGGTCACTGGGGGAGCTGGTGACCGAGCTGGCAGGGGCTCTGGGTGTCTAAGGCTCAGAGCCCACCTGCAGATACTGCAGCACCCCCTTCCCCCACCCCCACCCTCAGTCTCCCCAGTCCAGCCCAGCAACTATTCTGCCTCCTCCTTCTTTCCTGCTGGATCCTCCCAGGGTCCTTGTCCCCCCTGACTCCAGGGAGACTGTCCAGAGTCCCTCAGGGGAAGCTGCAGAGATGGGGACCCTGAGGTCTGTCTGACTCCCAACCTCAGCTCTTGCACCTGCTCCGTGTGGCTGCAGCCAAGAATAAACCAACCTACACACAGAGCAGCCCCTTCTGCATTTCTGAACTGCTCAGGACTCGCCCAGTAGAAGAAAGAGTGAAAACGCAAACCTTCTAAAGTCAATGCCAAGTTCAAAAGCCAGGCAAGGATAAGTAGTGACAATTCCTACAGCCTGTCCTGCGGGAAAGCCTCTGGCCAGGAGCGGGGTCCTGCGCCAGTATATGAACCAGTCACAGTGCCAGGACGGGGTACCGTGATGTGCTGGGCCTGGAGGGCACCTTCTTCCTTGTGCTCGGTGGTGGGTGCTGGGTGTGCCACCACTAGGGAAGGGGGAAATAGTGTGGGACCTCAAAATCAAGTTACTACAAAGCCTGTTTCACGAACATCTCAGAGAGGTTAAGCAACCCGTCAAATCACCCAGCTTCCCCTTCCATTGCTCTGAACCTGTGCTTTGAATCCCCACTGCAGGGGCAGAGCAGGTTTCGGAGTAGGGACAGGGCACACTGGCGGCCCCTGTGAGAGAGAATCCAGACTTCCTTTTTCTGGCATTAAGGTCCTGCGAGACGACCCCACTTCTCGTTTCCCCCTCTGACCACATCCCTCCTACATGTGCTGCCAACCATAAGTCCTGCTGCTCTGCTGGACTGCAACTACCTGGCAGGGGTAGGGCCTCAGTCCTCTCTAAACCTCCTCTCCCTTGCCTCACCTTTCCCAGGGCACAGCCTGGCTCAGGGCAAGTGCTTCTGAAACGTTCTGTGTGGATTCTCAAAGGTTCTGTGTGAATGAGCTGGAAAGGACCTAGAGAAATCCCTGGGTTCAAAGCCTCCAGACACACAGCTCACTACCTCCAAGACCCCCTGCTGTTGCTGGTTTCAATTCCACCTCCTCTCAAATCAAGTCTGCCTGTCAAGTCTCCAAGTCAAGACTTCCTCGCAAGTCAATTCCACTCCCTCCCAAGGCTCAGGTCCCCACCAGGGCATGCCTGAGGTGAGCCTTCTCCCTGGGACCTGTGGTGATAGAATCCCTAGAGATCAAGAGCTTCCTCCGCCCAAGATTCAAGGGTCAAGGGGACACCGGAACACACACACAACGCAGCTCCGTTTCTTCCAGGAGGGGAGGAAACTCCCATTCAGGTCTCCTCAGGGAAGGAGGCCAGGGAACCGGAGATGGGAAGGGGCAAGGGAGGAAGAGATCTCCTTCATCTGCCTGCCCTTGTGACCGTCTCCCAGGCCTGCAGATCCCGGGCTGGGACCCTCACCCCTGCTCACCCCCACCCGGCCTGCGGGGAGGAGGGGCACCAACAAAGGAAGGGTCCCCAGCCCGCCAGGACCCGGCCCGCCGCAGCAGGTCTCCCCAAGGACACACACGCTGGACGCGTTCCCGCCCGCGGCCGCTGTCACACGCGGTGGATCCGCAAGCGCTCACACACACACACCCCGGACCCCGCGCACACCCGCTGCCACGCGAGCCGGACACACGCGGCGGGAAGGCCTTGCGGGGGCCACGGTGCACCGGTGCACGGCCCGATGCCCGCGCGTCCGTCTGGGCCTGGGCCTCGTTCGGCGGGGGCGCGATCCCAAGCGCCCCAAACACCCGCGGGGGTCCCGGCTGCCCGACGGCGGCGAGGCGGGACGCTCGGGCTCGGGAGCGGCCGAGACTGCCGCCCCGGCCCCGCGCCGCCCCTCTCCGGGCAGCGGCAGCCGCCAGGGAGGCCCAACCGNATAGTTTTGGTTCTAGGTGAGGGCCCTCTTCTGGCTTACAGCCGGACGCCTTCTCACCTTTGTCCTTGCATGAGGGAGAGAACTCATCTTCCTCATCTCTTCTTAGAGGGTTACAAGTCCCATCAAAGGGCCCCACTTTCCTGACCTAGGTACACCCCCACCTCCACAAGGCCTCACTTCGAAATGCAGTCACATCAGGGTGAAGGGCTTCAACATGTGGTTGGGGGTGCGGGACACCAACATTCAGTCCATAACAGCAACTAATAAAAGTTTGGTTTTTGTTGTCATTTAAGCCTGTAGACAGGCTGTTTCCCTACGGTTACTAACATTTTTTCGCTTTTGTATTTTTTAGCTGAAGGGTCAAACAGTCTCTTGAAAGTCTCTGATAGGGATGTCTGATTCAGGCACCTTGCAAGGCTGGGGAGGCGGGTCCATGTGAATTAGGCACAGGCTCCCTCCAGAGGGAGCAACCCACCCCACCTCCCCCTACTCCCACCCCAAGCCTGCTGCTGGGCTTCCTGGCTTTGGTTTGTTTTTAAGGCTGGGATCTGGATTTACATGCAGAATGTCAGGTGGATGAGGCAGATAATGAGTGCATTGTTGCTTGCCTCTTTTATGATAAGCCAGACAAAGTAATTCTGGAGAGCTGGCTACCTTGTGGCACAGGTCTGGGGCCTTGTGCAAAGGGTGCTGTCACATGTTTCCCTGAATGATCCAGCTCCAATCTTTTCACTTACATATGGATGCTGTGTGTCTTATTTTAACTGTAAATAGTGGTTCACAACTTTCAGGATTAATACCAGCTCTCATGACTTAAAGCACACAATTTCAGGGAAAACAATAGCAGGTTCTATTTATACTCTGCCCAGAAAAGTCTTACTTTGGTATTTCACTCTTGATTTTTATCAGAATTCCACTAGGTATTGTTATAAATGCACTGCTGCTCGTGCCATGTCGCTTCAGTCGTGTCCGTTTCTTTGCAACCCCATGGACTGGAGTGGGTTGCCATGCTCTCCTCCAGGAGATCTTCCCCACCCAGGGATCAAACCTGCATCCCATGTCTCCTGCATTGGCAGGTGGGTTCTTTACTACTAGCGTTCTGGAGTCTTAAAACAAAAATCACACCAGGAAAAAACACCTTAGGAGCCCCAGCCTCAAGGTCCACCTTGGGGCCAGGAAACCAAGACCCATGAGAGCCCCTTAGCTTTTGCCTGGTCTCCGTGAGTCAGTCTGGTTGTCTAACTACACTGAGATCCTTTAGGACGCCCTCTGCCCCTTCTGTGCCAGCAAGGAGGTGGCACCCAGTTTTTTGCACTTAAGACACATGTTCTGGGCCAGGCCCTGTGCACCTGTCCTGCGATCCTCACAGCAAAGCAACCCTGTGGAGTGGCATTATTATACTGCAACCTACAGATAAGATCAAGGCCCATGAGGTGGGAGGCTTGCCTGAGCTCACACATAGCAGGTGAGTGGCAGAGCTGAGATTGCAGCCCTGTTCCAAGACTCGCTTCAGAGCTCTACCAGCCCCGTCTACAGTTACCGTGTGGAACCCATGCCAGGCACCAGCACTGGCTTTTTGATGTGACCCACCCTGACACGGAGAGTGGCCACCCCCTCACACCCATCACAAGAGTCACAATCACATTGGTAAGGCTCCAGCCCAAGCCTGGCCCTCAGAGGCCCCAAGAGTCAGATGCCTCCAGACTGACCCTCCATTTTACAGATGGGCACACTGAGTCCACAGAGACACAGGGTCTTGCTCAGGACCACTCAGAGCAGCTGTGGTCTAGGCTGCTCAATACCCCAGGCAAGAAAAGAGTTCAGGTCCCAGGATCTGACCCATCTGTGCTTCAGGGCTGCAGTCCTTGTTGTAGGGTCAACGGTTTAGCTGGAGTTCTGTCTGGAGGGAGAGATGAAGAGCAGGAGACAGACATTAACACAGAACAAGGACAAACCCAGAGATTAGAGCTGAGATGAGGGCTTGGCTGGGGTTTGGGGAAGCTCAAAGGAGAGACTAGACATGGGAGGGGTCAGTCAGCAAAGGATTCCCAAAAAATTGACGTCAAGTGGGCTTTAAAAGGATGCGTAAGAGTTTGCCAATGGAAAAATGCAGGCAGGGATATTTCAGGAGAAGACGTGGGGCTCAGAGGCCTGTTCCCATCTGTGCCTTGGTGGTTAAGAGTATGGACCAGGTACTAGACAGTCCTGGGTTGGAGTCCCAGCCCTGCTGTGTGACTTAACCTTTCTGAGCTTCCATTTCCTAGGCTATAAAATGAGAGTAGGGATGATCTCAGTCACGAGGCAGTTGCTGAGTGATCAAGGGGCATGGCACACAGGAAGACAGGGACTAGAGACTATTGTAGGGAGCAGTTGAGGAGGAAAGAAAGACATGGCTGAGGCGGTCATCTACCCTCACTGTGCCATGGTCCCAGACACCCCTGCCCAGGAGCCCACAGCCTCTGTGACCAGTTCTCTGCTTTCCTCGAGCTGCCCTCCCCCCTACACACACACACAGACACACTCCACAGTCCCCATTACAGACAAAGGACGGGCAGCACCGCCATAATTTCTATTTCCTTCTAAATAGATGCTCCCGGACCTGCTCCCACAAAACCAATTAAAGCACCTGCCGAGGACGGGGCTTTGTCAGCAAATTATTTCCAGGCTTTGAGACTCGGGAATAAATCTCAGAAGGATGAAGTGAATGGAATGAGTAGGGGAGCTAGAGATAGGGGGGCTGAGCAGGCAGGGGGGAGGAGGGTCACTTTGGGTCCAAGCACCTGCAGATGGAGTCTTCATTTCTGCCTCCAGACCCTCAGCCCAGGTCCCAGGACTGGCTCCCTTTACAGTCCCACCAGAGAAGCGGCCTCTAAGGAGTCGGACATCCTGGCTCCAAGTCAAGAATTCCCCTGGAAAATTGCCTGGAAACAACTTCCAGAACCATGGGGTGGGCGGCACGGCTATCTTTATGTCCTTGTCCCATCGCTGCACCCCTTGGCTGTTTCCCCACCATAACGGAAATGGTACCATAGCCTCGGTGCGGAAACAGGATGTCTGGGCTCCTAACTCACTGTGGGGACCTCAGACAAGTCCTCTGATCTGAGCCTTTGTGTTTCTATCTGCAAAGTAGGGGTGGATGGAAGTTCAGCCAGCCCTCCAGCTTCAACTCTTCAGGTGCCCATGAAACTCCAGAAGGCCTCCTGGTTCAGCCCGGCTGGCCTTCTGGGATGCCCGTGGACTCTCTCTTTGGGCAGGCAAAGGCCAGGGAGCAGGTAGACTTCCATCCAATGCAGCCATCATGGCCCCCATCAGCTCTCAGACTGGCAGCTCTCAGACATGGCCCCCATCAGCTCTCAGCGAGGGGCTGAGTGAGCCCCGGGTGGGCCCACATCCAGTGCTTAGCAGTACACCTTTCCCACAGTGTGGCCTCAGTGAATGTGGCCATTCTCACTGTTACTATGGGAACACTTGCCTCTCTAGACTACCAGGTCCTTCAGCTCCAGGTCACATTCCCATCACTCCCCAACACCCACCTTGGTCCAATCAACAGTAAGGACGTGCATGACTGAGACCTCGAGGTGGGTATCATCAGCACTACCATCTTACCTGAGCAGACAAAGCCTCAGAGAGGTTAAGCCACATGCTCAGAGTCACACAGCTTGCCCAGCAGGACATGATGCCAAAATGGAGTCTCAAGCTAATTCCCCAGATGAATCTGAGTTGGGAATCTGAGTTGAATGCACAAAAGGGATCAGACCTGAGAGGCGGAGATGCCAGGCGCCAGAGCTACAAGCTTACCAGGGGATAGGAGCCTCCCAACCATCCCAGATTAGAAGCCACTCATAAGGGCTGCAAATTAATTAATTAATTCAGAAAAGAATGCCCTGGCGATCCTGTGGTCAGGACTCCATGCTTCCACTGCAGGTCACCCGGGTTCCATCCCTGGTTGCAGAATTTTAAAAATAATAATTAAGGGCTGCAGACTACTTGCCTCCACAGAAGTTAGGGTGCCCACCAGTCATCCCAGCACCTGGCCTGGGGCACCTGAGAAGCCCTGGAATCTGGCCTTATACTTCCATAAGCCACAAGGGACCCAGTCAGGCCACAGATTGCTGGCAATAACAACAAAACAATAATTGTAGGTGGTACCCGTCCTCTGGACCTTTGAATTAGTTGAAGGAACCCTGACAATACCCCTGAGATAGGGACCAAGATTACAGGTAAGAAAACGAGGCTGGAGAGAAGTCACACGTATGGGGTCACTCTGCTAACAGCAGGGGCACAGGTTTCCTGGCCCCTATCATCAATGCCTGAGTGGGCAGGGGCCCATGGGCTCCCAGGAGCATTTTTCGTCTAATAGTTACACATTTCACTTCACATGTGTCAGGAAAAGAAAAGAACCAGCCCTTCAAGCCCAAATAGTTTATGGATATGAAAAATGGACCTATTTTGTGAAACAAGAAAAATCCTAAGTCAATGAGAACAGGTGGTACTTGTCCTGGACAAAGGTGGGTCAGTAACTGAAACACGGCATCCACATCCCTCCTCTGCATCCGCATAGCTGGTGAGGCCCCAGAGGAGGAGCCACAGACACAAGAGCTGAATAGGCTTATCGGGGTGACTCCGCTCCAAGCGAGGCACAGCAGTTTGGCCACTGGCAGTCACGCCACCGTTGCTGCCTGAGGTGTATTCGTGCTGCCTCTTCGGGGATCTGACCTTTAAACTTGACTTCTCTCCCGTAATGAGGGCTCAGAGAGGCTCATGCCCAGGGGCTCTGAGCTCCTAAATTGAGGCCTGAGATTCCAGGACCAGTCAGTCCCTGTGCTGTCCAGGGGCTGAGAGAGGATGGATTTGCCTGAGGGAGTTTTCCAGGCCTGCAGAGCCAATCCAGATCCTCTGTATCAGTCCTGCACTTGCCCAGGATTTGTTTCTTGTTGCTTGTCTTTAATGACTTTTCTTTCTAACTATACGTGCATTCTAAGTCACTTCAGTCATGTCCAACTCTTTGTGACCCTATGGGCTGTAGCCCACCCGTCTCCTCTGTCCATGGGGTTTTCCTGGCAAGAATACTGGAGTGGATTGCCATTTCCTCCTGCAGGGGATCTTCCCAACCTAGGGATGGAACCCACATCTCTTGTGTCTCCTGCACTGACAGGCAGGTTCTTTACCACTAGCGCCATCTGGGAAGCCTTCATTGTAACTAAAGAGGTGACTGAACACAGCAGCCCAATATTAAGAACTCAAAGAGCTTCGAGCATTGTGACAAGCTGTATGACTTGGGTGCATTACTTAGCTTCTCTGAGCATCAGCTTCCTCATTTGCAAAGTGAGGATCCTAATATCCCCTCAGAGGGGCATTTTGAGAGTAAAATGAGATCATGTGCTTCTGTCAGCATTCAACCATGAAAACAGTACTTCAACAGGTGGAATTTGATACAGGCAATTAACAGGTAAGCAAAATGCTGAGAAGCCAATAGGAACAGAACAGAGACCCAGAGATCATTGAAGCAGACAGCCACCTCCCCACTGTGTGGGCAGCACAAAAGGAGGAGATGGGGTTCACAGGGGCTATGGGGGTGGAGCTGCAGAGACAGCATGGTCCCTATCAGAGGCTGCCAGGGCAGGATGACAGGGGGAGAAATACCCTGGCTTCTCCCTTCTCCGGACCTCCTGTCTCCCCTAGGGCCTCCCACTGGCCATTTGAGGGGCCTGGGAAGCTCAGTTGCAGGGCAGGGCAGGGCTTTGCAACACTAGGCAGAGCGGGAATAACCAGGCATGGATCTGAAATGTTTGCACAGGCCGGGGGCCACACAGTATGAGGTGCCCTGCCCAGTCAGTAAATGACTGTGATCTCTGTCGTGTTCCTTCATATTATTAAAACAATACATGTTCACTATATTAGGACTATTTTGGTTGCAACAGAAATTCATTCAAGCCAGATTCAACAGGACAAAAACGGAATTTAACAGAACACTACAGTGAAATTTCCTAAAACCCAAGGGCAGGACCACGATAAGGCCTGGCAGGATTGTCGGGTCTCCCCAGAGGATCCCTGCTGTCTCCTGCTTCTCTCCACGAGGGCTGCTCTGTACTCCTCGTTGCACACAGGTTCCTTAGTCCACCCGGCAGAGCATGGCCGGAAACAATTCCCAGATTCAGACAGCACTGGGATTCCTTAGTCTCTTTTCCAAATTCCTGGGGCAGCCATTCTGATTGGCCCAGCTTGAGTACCTGTGTCCGCCTGATCCAATCAGCTAAGGCCAAGGGGGTGGAGTACAGGTGGGGCGCACAGACCCTCCTACCAATGTAGGAATTACAGAGAGCCTTAAAACGCACTGTACTGTTTTATTTTCGGGTTCTGTTTCGGTGTCCCTACTCTTATGCTTAGGGCCTGCCTTGTGGCCCAGTTGGTAAAGAATCCGCCCGCAATGCGGAATATGCTTAGGGCCTGCCTTGTGGCCCAGTTGGTAAAGAATCCGCCCGCAATGCGGAAGACCTGGGTTCGATCCCTGGCTTGGGAAGATCCCCTGGGGAAGGGAAAGGCTACCCGCTCCAGTATTCTGGCCTGGAGAATTCCATATAGTCCATGGGATCGCAAAAAGTCGGACATGACTGAGTGACTTTCACTTCACTGTTATTTAACACAAATAATGCTGCAGCCCCACCCCCACATTTCCTGCGGATGAATTCCTACGAGTGACTCAGCTAATACTGAGAGGGCCCTTTACTGCCCCCCTCACATAAATGCGCTGCAGCTGGTGGGACATCTTTAAATGATCGTTCTTGAGGGTTTCAGAAGCAAAAGACAGCCAGGCCCCACTGCAGGCCATCCCCTCTGAGGTTTTATTTGGCTTTCTTGCATATTTGTTTAATTATTATTTGATTCTCTGATTAATTATTATTCCAGACTCCAGTAATCCATAATGCAAAATCATACAGATGCTAGACTTAATTAAATGGACTTTTTACCTCATTTGGGAGAAAAAGAGTTTATTTAACAAGAAAAGAAGGTAAAGCGGTTCAAGGCAGCCAGTTGGGACGATGTTTTTTCTTTCAAATTTTTATTATGAGCTTTCAAAACAGGAAAGCTGAAAGGACTGCACACTGAACTCTGGCATGCCCTCCAGCAAGATTCAACAACAATTCATACTTTACCCACTTATCTCTGTTTCTCTCTCTGGGTCTCTGTCTCTGTCTCCCTCATTCTCTCTCTCTCTCTCTCTCTCTCTATATATATATATATATATATAATGTATTATAAATTATACATATTAAAATATATAGCATTTATATATAATATATATATTTGTGCTAAATTGCTTCAGTTGTGTATAACTCTTTGCGACCCCATGGACTGTAGCCCTCTAGGCTCCTCTGTCCATGGGATTCTCCAGGCAAGACTGGAGTGGGTTGCCATTTCCTCCAGCAGGGGCTCTTCCTGACCCAAGGATCAAACCCATGTCTCTTATGTCTCCTGCACTGGCATGGCAAGGGGGTTCTTTACCACTAGCACCACCTGAAAGAAAAAAAGAATGTATATATAATATATGTAAATTACTTCCTGGGCCATTTAGAGTCGAGTGACAGATATCATGACCTTTCACCCACAAATTTCTTTTCATCTCCTAAGAATAAGGACATTCTTCTACGTAACTACAATGCTATTATTATGCTAAGACAATTAACAATGATTCCATAGTTCCATTAAATATTTCAGAAGGACTAATTCAAATTTCAGGGAGACTAATTGCCGTTGATAAGCAATTTCAAGAAATAAATAATATATATAAAAGTACCCAACAGAATGTCTGGCACACATAGGAACTTAGTAAATGTCAGCATCCTCTGCTCCCCGCCCCTCCCCGCCACACACACACACACACACACACACGAATTTCCATCACCACCATTTTTAAAACCACTAAGTAACTACAAACAGCATGGTTCAGTGTGATGCGACATCAGAAGAGCATGATCAGACCACTGGTGCCCCAGATGGGGCTCCCCCAGCTCTTCCCCGCAGACACTGAGAGCAAGAGGAAAATTGCTGGAGACAAAAGACACAGGCACAGGGCGCTGAGCTTGGCCTCACCAGCCTCCTAGTAATGGCGCCAGGGAGGGGATCGGTGCCAGCCAGAGCTGCTCAGCTACCACGTGGCAGACAGAGCTGGGCTCCTGGCCGGGGTCCCTCCACTTACCAGGGCAAGAGCGGGGTTTTTTTTTTTTTTTTAATTGTTTTCAAAACAGATTTCATGTGGTCCCAAAATGAGACCATGATTGTAAATTAAAGTGTAATTAGCCTTTACGCTTTTATATTCATAACTCTTCGCTGTTAATGATGCTAGGCTGGAGCAGAAACCCTGCATTATGAAACCACATCCAGGAAATAAAATAGTGATTTAGATAATGGCCACAATGTATTGCTACTTACACATAATTAAACAAATGCTCCATTTAAACTTGGAAACATGACTGAATGTTGATTAACCCTCGCCCAGCAATTCTGCTCGGAACTGGGGAAGGGGAGGCACCGTCAGCTCGTCCGTAACAAAGTGTCTGGACCAGTCACGTGTGCCTGCTACATTGCCAGCCATGCCCACCAGCCCCACCTGTGCCGCTGGGTGGCTACAGGCCTCATGCCAGGGAGTGTGGCCGTGGATGGAGGTGACCGTGAAAGTGATCCCGGGACCACTTAAGAAACCACCACACTAAGTAAAACAAGCCAGACACAAAAAGACAAATATTGTATGATTCCAAATTTATAGAAACAGAAAGGAGAAAGGTGACCTCCCCAGGGGCAGAGGCTAGCGCTTAATGGACACAGCATTTCAGCTTGGGGTGGTGAAAGGCGGTGAAAATGATGGAAGATTCTGGAGACGGACGGTGGTGATGGTTACAAAGCCGTGTGTACACACTTACTGCCACTTAACTGTATCCTTTAAAATGGTTAAATAGTAAATTTCATATATAATTTACCACAATTTTCTAAAGCTTGTTTAAAGCATTAGGAAAAAAGGAAAAAGTCACCACACCCCAACTCTACTGCCCACAAATACGAAAAGCCTGACTCTCACCTTCTCAGAGATCAAGTCACATGGTTCAGCACGATTCTGATAAGACCTGACTCAAAGTTAGGAAAATGGAAAACTTTTTAGGTTTTAAAAAGTATAATGAAGTATTGCTTAACATATAAGTAATTCAGACATGTACTGACTAAAAAGTAAAGTTTCTGATTCTCAAACCCACTCCCAAAGAAGAAGCACCCAATAATTTTTCTGTTTGTCATTTGTTTACATGTAGCTTTTCCATATAATGTGTTGCTCTGCTGGGTCCCCCAGAAGAGACCCTGGGACAAGAAAGGGAGGGCAGGTGGGAGATGTGAGAGGTGATCCCAGGAGAAATGAGTGGGAAATAAGACAAGAGAAAAATAAAAAGTGTATGACCCTATCTATTATCTATTGCTGCATAACAAGTTACTGCAAAATCTAATCGCTTCAAACAATCATCGTTACTTGACTGTTGATTCCTGTGGGTCAGGAATGCAGACAGTAGGGAAGAATTGCCCCTGCGCCACCAGCGTCTGAGGCCTCGAATGGAAAACTTCAAGGCTGGGGCTGGAGTCGTCATGAAGGTTGCCCGCTCACACATCTGATAATTGATGCTGGTTCTCCTTGGAGGACCTAGCTGGGTTGTGAGCTGGAACGCCCACAAGTAGCCTCTCCAGGTGGCTTGGGTTCCTGAAACATGGTGGTTAGGTTCCAAGAGCAACCACCATCCAAGTGAGAGAGAGAAAGGGGTAGGGGCAGCGAGAAAGAGAGAATGAAAGGCAGAAACCACGTTGCCTGTTAGGACCAGTCTTAGGAGTCACGTCGTATCACCTCCACCACTTGTGATGAAGGTCTGCCCAGGCTCAAGCAGGCAGGAATGTCGCTGACCCATTGTAACAAGAACATGCTGTTGTTTATTCTCTAAGTCATGCCCAACTCTGTTCAACCCCGTGGATTTTAGCTCGTCTGTCCATGAGATTCTCCAAGCAAGAATACTGCAGTGGATTGCCATGCCCTCTTCCAGAGGATCCTTCCAACCCAAGGATCGAACCCACAGTTTTATGTCTCCTGCATTGCGAAGCGGGGGTTCTTTACCACTAGCGCCACCTGGGAAGCCCAACGAGAGTGTGTGGGAAATACGATCTGCCATAGCCAAGCCAAGTACATTTGCAGGCAACTGGTGCTTGATTCCAGTAGGGACCTCTGGGAGGTAGCCTGTCACCCTAATACTTATGGGGTGGTCGATATGAGTCAGGCTTCCCAGGTGGCTCAGTGGTAAAGAATCTGCCTACCAAGCAGGAGACGTGGGTTCAATCCTGGGGTGGGAAGATCCCCTGGAGAAGGAACTGGCAACCCACTCCGGTATTCTTGCCTGGGAAATCCCATGGACAGAGGAACCTAGCATGCTACACTCCATGGGGTCGCAGAGAGTCAGACACGACTTAGCAACTAAACAACACCACCGTTATGGGTCCAGGCCTGTGCTGAACGCACACACATTCTGTCATTTACTGTGCAGTAGCTACTACCACTGCCCTCCAAATAAAGATAAGGCAACTGAGGCTTAGAGAATACCAGGCAGAGACCGCCCATCCATCCACCAACTCCCATCTTTCCTGCTTCCCATACACACAGCTAGAGCACATCTCCCAGTGTCCTCATGGTTAGGTGTGACCGTATGACCAAGCCGTCTGCAATGAAACATGGGCCAAAGAAAGGGGTACCCCGTCCTGGCCGGGGCCATAGGTTGCCCCCACGCGCCTGTGCGCTCCTTCTCCCGTCTGGCCAGAATCAACACGCAACCTTGGAAAAACACCTGGTGAAGATGTCAGACTTTTTCTCAGTGTGGTTCCCTGAATCGCCTCATGGAAGAGAGCCCCCCCGCATCATTTATCTCATCCCCCTTCAACCTGGGACTGTTAAGCAACAAACCCCTGTTGTGTTTACACGTTACGTTTGGCTCTGTCACCACAGCGCAATCTAGTCTAACACAGGTGTGTAGTATGAGACTGAATCCTCTAAAACTGCCATGGCAACTTTGGAAATCAACAACGGTCAAATGTTAGTAATTCCAGATAACTCAACCTCACACGCACAGCTCTTTTCACTCTTCCACCCCTGCATAGCGTTCCACTTGTTATTTAACCACTTATCTAACCACTCCCCCTCTGATGGACATCTGTCCTTACAAATAACACTGCAAGGCCCATTCTTAAATATTTACCATTATGAGTTTTATGAAGCTGTCCATCATACAGATTCCGCAAAGTAGGACTGCTGGGTAGGTGCTGCACATTAAAAAATTTTATTTGTGTGTGCCCACTTTAGCAGCATAGATCTAAAACTGGAACAACACAGAGATTAGCATAGTCCCTGCATGAGGACAACACAAAAATTCGAGAAGCATTCCATATTTTTATCCTATAATAAACTATGATAAAAGAATATGAAAAAGAATATATATGTATAATATATAGTATAACTGAATACTTTTACCGTACATCAGAAACTAACACAACATTGTAAATCAACTATATTCAATAAAAAAATAAATCTTGGGACTTCCCTGGTAGTTTAATGGTTAAGACTCCAAGCTTCTGCTTTGGGGGCACAGGTTTGATCCCTGGTGTGGGAACTAAGATCCCACATGCCACACAGTGCAGTCAAAAAAATAAATAAATAAAATAACTTTAAAAAATAAAATAATAGTCATGTGGCAGTTTAAATAAATAAATCTTAATGGATAACAAGGACCTACTATACAGCACAGGGAACTCTGCTCAGTATTATGCAACAACCTAAATGGGAAAAGGGTTTGAAAAAGGAAAGATACATGTATATGTATAACTCAATCACTTTGCTGTGCGCCTGAAACTATCGCAATGTTTTTAATCAACTAAAATAAAAAGTTTAAAAAATAATAATATAGGACTTACTATGTGCCAGGCAGTGTTCTATGTTCTTTACAAATATTACTTAATCCTTACCACAACCCTGTGAGGTAGGTACTATTATTATCCCACTTTATGGATGGGGAAACAGGCCAAGAAAGCTGACTTGCTCAAGGTCATGCCCCTGGTACGCGGTGGAGCTGGGATTGGAGTCCAGACACTGGGCTCTGAGTGTCTCTTCAGAAGCACTAAGTCCTCTGCATGTGAGAGTGAGGCCCCCCCTGGAGAGGCCCCTCAGACTACAATGCAGCACGGCTGGGCCCGCCCAGGAGCCTGCACTCGTCCCTCTAAGGAAATGTGAACAAACAGCAGCAGGGTCGCTGCCACCGTGAGCACTGGGCCTGCCCTGGGGAAAGGGCTGCACAGGACTTTTTTTTAAATTGCTTAATCATGTTCCACTCTTTCTTTGAACTCCATGGACTGTAGCCCACTCTCTGTCCATGGGATTCTCCAGGCAAGTATACTGGAGTGGGTTGCCATTCACTTCTCCAGGGGATTGTCCAATTGAACCTGGGTCTCCTGCATTGCAGACAAGACTCTTTACCATCTGAGTCACCAGAGAAGCCCCACATGGGCTTATTAGAAGACAGCTAATAACCTCAGATACGCAGATGACACCACCCTTATGGCAGAAAGCGAAGAAGAACTAAAGAGCCTCCTGATGAAAGTCAAAGAGGAGAGTGGAAAAACTGGCTTAAATCTCAACATTCAGAAAACTAAGATCATGACATCTGGTCCCATCGCTTCATGGCAAATAGGTATTTTGGGCTCCAAAATCACTGCAGATGATGACTGCAGCCATGAAATTAAAAGATACTTACTCCTTGCAAGAAAAGTTATGACCAACCTAGACAGCATATTAAAAAGCAGAGACTACTTCGCCAACAAAGGTCTGTCTAGTCAAAGCTATGGTTTTTCCAGTAGTCATGTATGGATGTGAGAGTTGGACTAAAAAGAAAGCTGAGCACTGAGGAATTGATGCTTTTCAACTGTGGTGTTGGAGAAGACTCTTGAGAGTCTCTTGGACTGCAAGGAGATCAAACCAGTCCATCCTAAAGGAAATCAGTTCTGAATATTCATTGGAAGGACTGATGCTAAAGCTGAAACTCTAATACTTTGGCCATCTGATGTGAAGAACTGACTCATTTGAAAAGACCCTAATGCTGGGAAAGATTGAAGGCAGGAGGAGAAGGGGACGACAGAGGATGGGATGGTTGGATGGTATCACCCACTCTATGGACAGGGTCTGAGTAAACTCTGGGAGCTGGTCATAGACAGGGAGGCCTGGCGTGCTGCAGTCCATGGGGTCACAAAGAGTCAGACACGACTGAGCGACTGAACTGAACTGAAACCTGAGTAACTCGCAGGAGTCCTCTCCCTGATTTTCTTTATTCTCACTCAGACACCTGGCTTTATTTGTTTATTGGTCCCGGAATTAGACCAAGCTGAGCATAGCCGGAAGCTTCGTGCCCTTCTCTGAGCCTTTGTTCCTTTGTCTAAAAAGTGGGGATAATAACAGAACTCACCTCACAGTTTGCAAAAGTAACACAAGAACAAACTAAATGAAACACCACAATTTCAGCCACTCACTCAAGAATTTCTAGAGCCCCTACTGTGTGCCCTGCAGAGCTGTGGGTCCCTCTACCCCACAGAGAAAAGCTCCCCACACCCCCACCGAGTCCAGCCAGGATAACAGGTTGCCCCAGGAGTCCAGCTCAGGCTGCTGAGCAGGGTTCCGTGGTGAAGAGTGATGATCAGGGAGGCCTCTAATCTGACAAACCTGATGAGTAGTAAGTTGGGGGGTTCGAGGGGATCCCTGGTCCCGGCTGGGACAGGAGAGGCTGCTCTGAGGAGGCAGCATCTAAGGGGTGAGGAGTGTTCTGGGTGGGGGCGAGGCAGCCCGTGGGAAGATCCAGAAGCGAGAGGATGACTTTGGACTCATCTTAGGAGGCTGCACCATATCCCAAGGGCAATGGGAAGCCGTGGAGGGATTTAGAGGCATCCCTCTGGCCCCCTTGTAGAGCGTGGACCAGAGAGGCTGAGCTTGGAGACAGGAGAGAACTCAGGAGCTAGGTTTCTGTTTGTGTCTGCTGTTTATACCATGAAGATTAATCTTAACACGAACAAGACCATCCTCCTTAATAGCAGAAGTCGTCCGAGTGGCTTCACTGGTGGTCTGTGTGAATAAGACTCTGTGCTTGTGATCCAGGGGCTGCTGGTTTGATCCCTGGTCAGGAAACTAAGACCCCACATGCCACATGGCCAAGAGAAAAATGTTAATAAATTATTTTTAACAACTCAGAAAAAATTAGCAGGAATCAGTCTAGAAATCAAAACCTAGAAACAACCTGAAGTGAGGGCAAAATAAAAACCTCACTCTTTCAGATGTGTGCCCTGGGTTCACATCTGCACAAGCCTTTTCCTCCCTCTGGAAGGCACACCTAACTCCACCTTTTCAGTCCTCTCTGCTCAGCACCCTCTACAGGAAGTCCTCCAGGATTCACTGGCTGGCAGGGGCCTCGCTGCCTCTGAGCTCCCTGCCAGTCTCTTCCTGGGTTCATCCAAGGGTGCTGGACACATTCACCCATGAGTGTTCCGGTCACTCACAGGTCAGCTCATCTCCACCTCCCTCCTCCACCTTCAGCCTCTCCCCAGGGTCATTCAGAGTATAAGCGCTCAGTACCGACGGCCGCGGCCAGCCTCCTCCCTGTCTGATTTTCCTCCCAGCTTTCCTAGAACCCAGCAACTATCATTCATTCATTCATTTATTCACTCACCCATTTGCAAATGTATATTGAGCACCGCTCTGTTCCAAGCTTGTGCCAAGTGCTGGTCACATCGTGGAGTCGGGAGACTCAGCCCAGCATCTCAGAGCTCACAGTCTGCTAGGGGAGGCGGGGCAGCCATCAGGCAGGTGTGGGGAGGTGCTGGGACTGGGGAAGCCTGGCCTGGGAGGAGACAGGGGAGACGCAGGGAGGGAGTGTGCCGATGGTGCTAACGGGCGTTTCTCAGGATGCCTTCCTGTGTGGTATCTGTACATGAGGCCGGAAGCAGAGGTGAAGCAGTGATCTTTACTCTCTCAAGGTCACAGTCGTCAGATGTGGAGACGGGCAGACCCAAAGTCCCGGGAGGTCCCGCTTGTCCTCACTCCCCTCACCTCTGCGTCTAGTTCCGTGTCGCGCCTGCTGGCCCTGCTGACCGTCAGCAGCCCCTTGCCCACCTCTAGAGGAGGCTCAGCCAGGAACCCAGGCCACAACTCCCAACAGGCTCTGGACATGCCTGGCTTCTCAGATTGCCTGTGGAGGCTCTTTCTCTGACCCTCCAGTTCCCCCTCTGGACCTTCATCTCCCTAGCTCCTCCCACTGTCATGTCAAACCTAATCCCCATGATAAATCCATATCCCATAATACTCACAGGGCTCTGCTTCCCGACCCAGCACTGCCTGATACAGTGATTGGCGATGGTGATGCTTCCATGGAGCAGAACTGTAAGGAGGGGAGGCTGGCATCGATGCTCTGATCTGTCGATTTAGGGGCATTTTAGGGACCTGGCTGCTGGGGTAAAGGGGACATTGGTGGTCCATGGCATGCAATGTGAAGCCGTCACTTAAGCGATCACCTTTTGACCGTTGGGGTGATGGCCTATAGAAGGCTCTGGCTGACCAAGCAGCTGCCGGCATAGAGCGTACCTGGAAATAAAGAGCATCAGGAACATGGGGCTGCTCCTTTGCTTCTAAGTGCACCAACAAAGGGGGGAAAGATGAGCTCAAGGGCTTCAATTCCCAAAGTCTGAGTAAAGAGCCAGAGGTTCTCTTTGTGCCTAGAGAAACTCTAGTGGCCAAAGGATAACATTTCTCAGACTTAAGACCCGGCAAGTTTCAGGGTATCAGGCACACAGTGTGACCCATGAAGAGGCATGTGTGTAGGGGGTTGCCATTTCCTCCTTCAGGGGATCTTCCTGACCCAGGGATTGAACTTGTGTCTTCTGTGACTCCTGCGTTGGCAGGCAGATTCTTTACCAGTGCGCCACCTGGGAAGCCCGGAGAAGGCATAGTACACACCAAAGAGCTGCAGGATGTCTCCAGTGTATATGAACAGGGAAATGTGTCTGGGAATGGACACTAAGTAGCGCATTATGATGAAAGGAGTATCACGTGTTGAAGTGGGTGGATGCGTTAATCATAGATCCTGCATTCCTCCTGTTAGCTCAAACAGCTGGAGATGGCTCTAAAACAGCAGTCCCCAGCCTTTTTGGACCAGGGATGGGTTTCATGGAAGACCATTTTCCATGGACTGGGGACGGGCGATGGTTTCAGGATGATTCAAGCGCTTGACATTTATTATGCACTTTGTTTCTGTTATTATTACATTGCAATATATAGCGAAATAATTACACAACTCACCAAATGCATAATCAGTGGCAGCCCTGAGCTTGTTTTCTGCAACTAGACAGCCCCATCTGGGTGTGCTGAGTGACCAGTGGGGAGTGGCAGTAACAGGCCTGGGGCTTGCTCTAAAGGGTTGCTCAGTTGGTTCATTGAAGGCTGGTCCCAAGGTAGCCTACGCTGAGTGAAGCTGAGAGGCCAGGATTCCTTTAGTAGAGTATAGAAGGAAGGGTCCAAAAGATCCCAGAAATTGCTCAAATGCTGAGTGGACTTTTTTTTTTCTGTGCCATTTGACTTGCAGGATTCCCCACCAGGCATCGAACCCAGACCCTCAGCAGTAACAGTGTGGGGTCCTAACCACTGCACCACCAGGGAATTCTCTGAATGAATTTATTTAATTTCTGCTCACCCGCCTCACCACCTCACTATTGTTCTCCAGGTGTGGAGGGTGGAATGCAGGGGAATGGAATTATTAGTAATCGATTGATCGATCAACCAATTATGGTGCTCCAAGACCAAAGTAAATGGGCAACCTAATAAAATCTTGATTTGCAGAAGCAGGAAAGTTCTAGATCTGCTGAACAGAAGTCTGAACTAAAGCAGAATAACAGAGAATGTGAGTCACTGCCCACCCAAGCCAGGACGAGGCGTTTCATGGACACAGAGCCCCTCGAATGAAAGAGGAGGCTGGAGTCACTTGAGCAAGGACCCTGCACAGCCAAGACTCTATACTGTGCATTCTCCTCCTGGTGCTGCCCATGGGACCTGAGGCCTGAGTGACAGTGTGCTGGAGAAGGCGAAGGGCCAGCTGTTTCAGAGATGACTGGACGCTGTTCTGAGCTGACACTTCCAGGAGACCCACAGTGGTCCCGTCAGAGTAAGGGCTTCTGGAGGTATTGTGGATATCTTTGCTGCGTAACAAACCACAGACATTGTCTTGTGCCCTGCTATCTCATGGGTGAGGAGTTCAGGCAGGCCTCAGTGGGCATTCTCCTCCTTTGGGTGTCAGCTGTATTCTCTGAATGAATTTGTTTAATTTCTGCTCAGCAGCCTCACCACCTCACTATTGTTCTCCAGGTGTGGAGGGCGGAATGCAGGGGAATGGAATTATTAGTAATCGATTGATCGATCAACCAATTATGGTGCTCCAAGACCAAAGTAAATGGGCAACCTAATAAAATCTTGATTTGCAGAAGCAGGAAAGTTGTAGATCTGCTGAACAGAAGTCTGAACTAAAGCAGAATAACAGAGAATGTGAGTCACTGCCCACCCAAGCCAGGACGAGGCGTTTCATGGACACAGAGCCCCTCGAATGAAAGAGGAGGCTGGAGTCACTTGAGCAAGGACCCTGCACAGCCAAGACTCTATACTGTGCATTCTCCTCCTGGTGCTGCCCATGGGACCTGAGGCCTGAGTGACAGTGTGCTGGAGAAGGCGAAGGGCCAGCTGTTTCAGAGATGACTGGACGCTGTTCTGAGCTGACACTTCCAGGAGACCCACAGTGGTCCCGTCAGAGTAAGGGCTTCTGGAGGTATTGTGGATATCTTTGCTGCGTAACAAACCACAGACATTGTCTTGTGCCCTGCTATCTCATGGGTGAGGAGTTCAGGCAGGCCTCAGTGGGCATTCTCCTCCTTTGGGTGTCAGCTGAGATCACTCAGTGGCACTCAGCTGGCGATGGGCTGTTCTGGAGAGTCTGAGATAATATCTCACACACTCGGTGCTTTGGCTGCCATGGCTGGAGGGCAGGACTCAGCTGGGACTGTTGATGAGGCCTGGCGTGGTGGTCTCAGAGCGGTCGTGATTCTCACTCAGGGACTCCGGGTTCCATAAACAACTGAACAAAGTCAGCAAACAATAACATTGTCTTGTGCCCTGCTATCTCATGGGTGAGGAGTTCAGGCAGGCCTCAGTTGGCATTCTCCTCCTTTGGGTGTCAGCTGAGATCACTCAGTGGCACTCAGCTGGCAATGGGCTGTTCTGGAGAGTCTGAGATAATATGTCACACACTCGGTGCTTTGGCTGCCATGGCTGGAGGGCAGGACTCAGCTGGGACTGTTGATGAGGCCTGGCGTGGTGGTCTCAGAGCGGTCGTGATTCTCACTCAGGGACTCCGGGTTCCATAAACAACTGAACAAAGTCAGCAAACAAAGTGAGAAGGCCATCGCTCAGAGGCCTAGCCTTCAAGGTCACGTAGCATCACTTCCTTTATACTTTATTGGTCAAAGGAGCCACAAGCCCACCCAGATTCAAGAGGAAGGGACACAGCCTGCACATCTTGATGGGAGTGATGCTAAAAACGTTTGATCGTGTTTTTGTATTGAGTTTGAGAGAGTATCTGCTTGTTTCTTCATTTTTTAACAATATTTATTGGAGTATAGTTGTACCGTGTTATGTTAGTTTCAGGAGTACAGCAAAGTGAATCAGTTACACATACACATATATCCACTCTTTTTTAGATTCTTTTCCCACATAGGTCATTACAGAGTACTGAGTAGAGTTCCCTGTGCCATACAGTACTTCCCTATTAGTTACCTATTTCATACACAGTAGTGTGTATTTGTCAATCCCAATCTCCCAATTTATCCCTCCCACCATTCCCACTTGGTAATCCTAAGTTTATTTTCTACATCTGTGAATCTATTTCTGTTTTGTAAACAAGTTCATTTGTACCATTCTTTTGGATTCTATACATAAGTGATATCACATGCTATTTGTTTATCTCTGTCTGGGTATGGTCATGTTTTTAAAATACTCTTGGGAATCAACCAGGTAACTAGGAGAGTCTTGTTCATATCCAGCCATTTGGACCCAGCGGATCCCTGAACACAGCCCAGGGATCCTTTCCCAGTTCTGAAAGCACCTGGGAGGAAAGGTGCATTATGGGAGAAAGGCCAGATGGAAGCCCCCTCCCAAATGGGTAAACCAGGAGCAGAGCATACTCCTCTTGGTGCCTCCATTGAGGACACCACATCGTGAGGGGGTGTCCACTCCTATCACATCCCCTTTCCACTCACCTCCCGGGCCCGCACAGGAGACCTTGGGGCATGGCGGTAGGTGGTCATCAGAAGAGCTTGGGGCATGGCGGTAGGTGGTCATCAGAAGAGCTTGGGGCATGGCGGTAGGTGGTCATCAGAAGAGCTTGGGGCAAGTCTTCGATGAGACATGCAGGATCTTTAGTTGCAACATGTGAGATCTAGCTCCCTGACCAGGGATTGAACCCGGGGCCACCTGCATTGGGAGCTCAGAATCTTAGCCACTGGATCACCCAGGAAGTCCCTGGTACCTCTTCTCTTAGCAGCAGTTGCTTTCGTCCAGTGGGTGGGGCCAGTAATATACCTTCAGCTTCCCAGCCCTCTTCCATAGTCTAGACCACCGGATCCTCGACTGCCTTTTCTTCCCCAAACCATCACAATAGAGCTCACGCTATGACGCCACTCCCCAAGGAGACCAGAGCACCCTGGTCGCAGGCGGATTACAGAGCACACTACCGTCATAGAAGGAGCAGCGCTTTGTGCTTCTTGGCATGAACTTGACTGTGTGGATCACAATCAACTGTGGAAAATTCTGAAAGAGATGGGAATACCAGACCACCTGACCTGCCTCTTGAAAAATCTGTATGCAGGTCAGGAAACAACAGTTAGAACTGGACATGGAAAATAGACTGGTTCCAAATAGGAAAAGGAGTACGTCAAGGCTGTATATTGTCACCCTGCTTCTCTAACTTATATGCAGAATACATCATGAGAAATGCTGGACTGGAAGAAACACAAGCTGGAATCAAGATTGCTGGGAGAAATATCAATCACCTCAGATATGCAGATGACACCACCCTTATGGCAGAAAGTGAAGAGGAACTAAAGGGCCTTTTGATGAAAGAGAAAGAGGAGAGTGAAAAAGTTGGCTTAAAGCTCAACATTCAGAAAACAAAGATCATGGCATCCAGTCCCATCAGTTCATGGGAAATAGATGGGGAACCATTGGAAACAGTGTCAGACTTTATTTTTCTGGGCTCCAAAATCACTGCAGATGGTGACTGCAGCCATGAAATTAAAAGACGCTTACTCCTTGGAAGAAAAGTTATGTCCAACCTAAATAGCATATTCAAAAGCAGAGATATTACTTTGCCGACTAAGGTCCGTCTAGTCAAGGCTATGGTTTTTCCAGTAGTCATGTATGGATGTGAGAGTTGGACTGTAAAGAAGGCTGAGTGCCAAAGAACTGATGCTTTTGAACTGCGGTGTTGGAGAAGACTCTTGAGAGTCCGTTCCTTGAACTGCAAGGAGATCCAACCAGTCCATTCTAAAGGAGATCAGTCCTGGGATTTCTTTGGAAGGAATGGTGCTTAAGCTGAAGCTCTAGTACTTTGGCCACCTCATGAGAAGAGTTGACTCATTGGAAAAGACTCTGATGCTGGGAGGGATTCGGGGCAGGAGGAGAAGGGGACGACAGAGGATGAGATGGCTGGATGGCGTCACTGACTCCATGGGCGTGGGTCTGTGTGAACTCCGGGAGTTGGTGATGGACAGGGAGGCCTGGCGTGCTGTGATTCATGGAGTTGCAAAGAGTCGGACACGACTGAGCGACTGAACTGAACTGAACTGAACTGAATAGGTATGTAGTGATATCTCATTGTTGTTTTGATGCTGTTAGGGTTTGTTTTTGTTTTGTTTTTGTCTGCGAGGCATGCTGGATTCTAGTTCCCTGACCAGGGACTGAACCCATGCCCTCTGCAGTGGAAGCTCGGAGTCTTAACCATTCAACCACCATGGAAGTCCCCTCGTTGTTGTTTTAATTTGCATTTCCCTCATGGCCTATGATATAGCATCTTTTTCTATGTTTATTTGCCATCTATACATCTTCTTTGGTGAAGTGTCTGTTAAAGCCTTTGGCCCATTCTAAAATTTGGCTGGTAGTTTTCTTATTGCTGAATTGTAAATGTTCTTTGTATATTTTGGGTGACAGTCTTTTATCAGGTGTGTCTTTTTGTGACCCAGAACTTTTAATTCTGTAATTCAGAGACAATTAAGACCCCTGTGACAGACTGGAGCTTTAAGATTCAGATTCCCAAAGAGATGGGTCTGAACAAAGTGGAACCCCAGAGAGGACTCTAGTAAGAGGAGTTTGATGAGTGGCTCTATTCCTGTTGAGAAAAGGCAGTCATTCTTAGGAGGCAATACCAATGAGACTTTAGGAGTCAGACACGTACAGTCCCCAGATGTCCACAGGGCACTCACTATGTTCTAGGTACTAAATCTAACAACCATAGGCACAGGCATCACTGGTAGGAACAACAGCAATATCTAATATTTTTGAATGCCAACCAGTGCTTTCTGTGAAATATTTTATCTTCAAAATAATCTAATGAGGTAGTATGGCTGTGGGACTGAATAATACCTAAAATGTCCACAATGTAAACCCTGGAATCTATGAATATGCTACTATTTATGGCAAAAGGGACTTGGCATATGTAATAAAGTTAAAGATCTTGGAATGAGGAGATAATTCTGGATTATCTGGATGGGCCTAACATCATACAAGGATTCTTAAAGGAGGGAGGCAGGAGGGTCGGAGGCAGGATGGTCAGAGTCAGAGGAGATGAGATGATAGAAACAGAGGTCAGAGTGGTACAGAAGATGGAAGATAATAAAGATGAGAGGGGATCATGAGCCAAGGAATGCAGGTACCCCCAGCAGCCAGAGACAGCAAGGAAACAGACTCTCCTAAAGCTCCAGAAGGAATGTAGCCCTGCCACAATGGATGTTAACCCAGTGAGACCCATTTCAGAGTCCTGATCTCCAGAACTCTAAGATGACACGTGTGCAATGTGAAGCCACAAAGAATGTGGTAATTGCCACAGAAACAGCATGAGACTAATGCAACTACCATCACTCCCATCTTACAAATGAAGAAACAAAGATACAGAGAAGTAGAATAACTCATCCTACATTACACATCCAGTAAATAGCAACTGACATACACAGGACTTGAACCCTGGTGGTTTGATTCTGGAGCCAGGACTCTTAGTACTAAACTATAGTGCTGACTACTAATTGAATCCATGAGTTAACAAACAAATAAATAATGAAGATACATCCTTGAAGTGATAGAGCTTAGAATTAAGTTAAAAGATGATGTAGACAGAAAAATAGAGAACCCAGAAGGCATCTAACACAGATAAAAATACCAAAATTTCCTTGGTAGAAGAGTTCCTTTGAGACAAAACGATCAAGTTTTGCTGGTGGGAATGCAAAACAGTTTAACTGTTGGGGGAAAATAATTTACTCGTTCCTCAAAAAGCTAAACATAAAACCATACAACCGAGGAGTTCTACTCCTACACTTACACCCAAAAGAAGATTTAAAAAAAAATTTACTGAAACAAATATTTGAGCAGATGTGTTCATGGCAGCACTGTTAACAATAGTCAAAAGTGAGAAATAATCCAAATGCCCCAGTAGATAAATGAATTGCAGTATGTACATATAATGGAAGGTTATTCAATCATAAAAAAGGAATAAAGTACCAATACATGTAACATATATGAACTGAGAAAACATCATGCTAATTGAAAGATCGTGGCATCTGATTCCGTCACTTCATGGCAAATAGATGGGGAAACAATGGAAACAGTGACAGACTTTATTTTTTCAGGTTCCAAAATCACTGCAGATGGTGACTGTAGCCATGAAATTAAAAGACACTTGCCCCTTGGAAGAAAAGTTATGATCAACCTGCCAAGTCACTTCAGTCGTGTCCGACTCTGTGCAACCCCATAGATGGCAGCCCACCAGGCTCCCCAATCCCTGGGATCCTCCAGGCAAGAACACTGGAGTGGGTTGCCATTTCCTTCTCCAATGCATGAAAGTGAAAAGTGAAAGTGAAGTCATTCAGTCGTATCTGACTCTTAGCGACCCCATGGACTGCAGCCTACCAGGCTCCTCCGTCCATGGGATTTTCCAGGCAAGAGTACTGGAGTGGGGTGCCATTGCCTTCTCTGATGATCAACCTAGACAGCATATTAAAAAGCAGAGACGTTACTTTGCCAACAAAGGTTGATCTAATCAAAGCTATGGTTTTTCCAGCAGTCATGTATGGATGTGAGAGTTGGACTATAAAGAAAGCTGAGCGCCAAAGAATTGATGCTTTTGAACTGTGGTGTTGGAGAAGACTCTTGAGAGTCCCTTGGACTGCAAGGAGATCCAACAGTCAATCCTAAAGGAAATCAACCCTGACTATTCATTGGAAGTACTGATGCTGAAGCTGAAGCTCCAGTACTTTGACCATCTGATGCAAAGAGCTGACTCATTAGATAAAAGCCCTGATGGTGGGAAAGATTGAAGGCAGGAGGAAAAGGGGGTGACAGAGGACAAGATGGTTGGATGGCATCACCGACTCGATAGACATGAGTTTGAGTAAGCTCTGGGAGTTGGTGAAGGACAAGGAAGCCTGGAGTGCTGCAAGTCCATGAGGTCGCAAAGAGTTGCTGCAAGTCCATGAGGTCGCAAAGAGTTGGACACGACTAAGCAATTGAAGGGAACTGAATTGAACGAAGCCAGGCACATACATTGCATGACTCTACTGATATGAAAAAGCCAGAATAGGTAAATCCATAGAGAGAGAAAGTAGATTGGTGGTTGCCAGACTGAGAGGGGCCAGTATGTGTGTTAAGTTGTTTCAGTCGTGTCTGACTCATTGTGACCCTAGGGACTGTAGCCTTCCGGGTCCCTCTGTCCATGGGATTCTCCAAGCAAGAATACTGGAGTGGGTTGCCATGCCCTCCTCCAGGGGATCTTCCCAACCCAGGGATCAAACTCGTGTCTCTTAGGCTCCTGCATTGGCAGCGCTAACTGGGAAGCCCCGGACTGAGAGGCAGTGGAAAATAGCTGCTGAAAGAATACAGAGCTTCATTTGGGGGAGGGGTGATAAAAATGTTTTAAAACTAAACAGAAGTGGCACTTCCACCACGCTGTGAATCTATTAAATGCCAATAACGTTTAATTTTACATTACATAAATTTTGCCCAAATAAAAAAAAAAAGAACACAGCCAAAAAAAAAAAAAAAGCAAAACAAAGATCACTCAAGGCTTTCTAGAAGATGCAGAACTTAATCCAGGCCTTGAGAGATGAGTAGGATTAGGCAAACTAGGAGAAGATAGAATAGTAAGTGGGGTGGAGGGTGGGGGTATGGGGGTGTGGGGGTGGAGAACAATTTCCCATTAATTCCACACAGTAGACATTCTTGCAAATCTGCAAGTTCCTGCTCAGTCTTCCCCAGGCTTAGCTCACTTAATGTTTTCAAAGACTCCACCCAGCACGTAGAGATTCTGAGGAATTACCAAGGGCACTGCACACATTTGCCGACGGTTTTATACAAATTGTGTGAAAAAGAAGCCTTACTGGAGAGCAATGTGCTAATGTCAGATAAACTGGAGTGAATTCCAAGTGATGTAGAAAGCTACAGAGCACCGTAGGTTAGTCCAAAGGCTTGTGGCCAGGAGGTCTAAGTGACTGTGCATCACGTGATCCACCCTTCAACCCCAAAGGCACCAGCAGCTGTCAGGCAGCCCACCAGCCATGACCTACTTGGCCCTTCCCCACCATTACCTATTACCTGCCCCCTCCCAGGATTTCTGCCAAGGGCACAGGTCAGGTGTCCCCCAGAATCTGCAGAATAAAAAGAAGCCCAGCTTTTTTCAGTCATCAGTCACACAGCCTAAGGGCAAAGACAATGCCTATGGCCTCCCTGAAGGCAGAAGGCTGGATCCACCTTTCTTAGGAAGCAGAGCAGTTCAAGGACCCACATGAAGGAGGCTTGCTTTCACTGCCTGTCTCTCTAGGGGAGGATTTGAGAAGCTGCTTTGAGGAACTCCAGGAAAATCCCACATCCATACCCTGTGTTCTAACTCTGAGCTCTTAGTCACTTCTGTGGGAGTTTCCCAGCGCTGTCTTTGGTCACACGTGGTCCTGTGGTTTTTCCCCTCATGCCCAGCTGTTGGTTGCAGCAGGATGGGAGGCTGGTGAGGAGGAGAAATGAGATACATTTAGTTCCAAGTGCAAATGGCTTCAGCCTTAGAAAGAGAGAGGTGTGTCTAAATATGAAGGTTACTGCCATGCAAGGAGGACGTGTGACTGATTGTTGCTGTTCAGTTGCTAAGTCGTTTTCTACTCTTTGTGACCCCATGGACTGCAGCACACCAGGCTTCCCTGTCCTTCACTATCTCCCAAAATGTGCTCAAATTCATGTCCATTGAGTTGTTGATGCTATTTAACCATCTCATCCTCTGCTGCCTGCTTTGCCTTTTGTCTTCACTCTTTCCCAGCATCAAGGTCTTTTCTAATGAGTTAGCCATTTGCATCAGGTGGCCAAAGTACTGGAGCTTCAGCTTCAGCATCAGTCCTTCCTATGAATATTCAGTATTGATTTCCTTTAGGATAGACTGGTTTGATCTTGCAGTCCAAGGGACTCCCAAGAATCTTCTCCAGCACCACAATTCGAAAGCGTCAGTTCTTTGGCATTCAGCTTTCTTTATGGCCCAATGCTCACATCTGTACATGAGTACTAGAAAAACCATAGCTTTGAATAGATGGCCCTTTGTTGGCAAAGTGTGACTGACAGCTTTGCCTGACACTTACCAAAGTTCAAGGCAAAGCCACTGCCTCTGCCTGAGACCCCAATTCCTCATGCAGAAACAGAGATGCTGGCCACAGACATTCTCATCTCCAGGCAAATGCATCATCCTATACAAGCCCAGGAATCTCTCCTCTGAACTGCAATTCTCCCTACGCGCACACTCACTGGGTATGGTATGTCATAGACAGTCTCATTCATTACCTTTTCATAGGTATGCCTTTCCTCTAGTACCAGCCTGGACGTTCACCCAGGGGTAGTCTTCCTCCTGAACTCTCACTGAACGTGTCTTGGTGCCTGTGCATATATATGCTGGCTGACCAAATGTCATGCATTAATATTCCTTCTCCTCTGTCACCTATACTTCAGACCTTACCATCTCAAGATTTATGCAGACAAGTAGTAAAATTGTTAACATTTATCACATGCCTACTGTGTGCTAAGCACGATGGTGTGTGCTAAGTACGATGGTGTGTGCTTTATACACACTCTCTCCCAAACCCTGTAACTACCTGCAAATATCCTATCCTCAGGGGACAGTTAAGGGCAACGCCGTCTCGACATCCTCAGCTCTTTCTCCCTGAGCCACGCCAACTAGTGTCTACTCCTAGCTTCCTGCCCATCCACCAAAACTGCCTTTTCCAGTGTTCCTTATGGCCCCCGTGTTGTCATATCCGACGGCTACTCTTTGGAGCTCATCTTGTTGGACCTAAGCAACACACATCCCGGCCGACCACTCCGCCTGGAAACCTCCTGCTCTTAGCTTCTAGGCGTCACGCTGCTCGTTTTCCTTCTATCTCCTGACATCTCTGACTACTCTGTCTCAGACTCCACGTGGATTAAGGGAAGAGTTCCGATGCCAGATTGCTGGGTTCCTGCCTAAACTCTTCCAATGACTATGTGTGACCTTGGACATCTCAGTCAACTTCATAGGGTTACGGTGGAAATAAAGAAATAAATCCATGCAGCATGTTTAGAACAATGCCTAGCCCACTGTAAGCCCTCCATGAATGCTAGGATCACTATGAAAATCCATTATTACACTATCTCTAAAATTTGAAGTTCACAGAGCCATTCTGGGTCCTTGTCTCTTCTCACTCTTGCCTAAGGCAGCCTCATTCATCTCTGTGATTTCTGATGACATCTATATGCTGGCATCTCCAAGTTCAAATCTGCGACCCAGATCTCACTCAAGCTCCAGACTCATTCATTCAATCATGTACTTGCCACATCCATTTGGACGTCGCGTAGTCAGCTCAACTGACATGTTGAAAATTCCTCTTCCACTTGGCCTTTCTTCTATCATCACCATGCACCAATGATGACTTAAGTCAGAGGCCACAGGATCATCCCTGCCACTTCTCTTTCTCTCACCTCCCACATCCAATTCATTGTTGCAAGCTTCCAATTTCACCTTCAAATATCTCAACTCCCTTGTCTACATTTCAATTGCCATCATCCTCCTCCAAGGTGCAAATCTCCCTGTTTTATCTCTACCAACGCAATATTCCTTTGCTACTTGCAACAATGAGGAAGTTATTGGTGGTGGTGGTATCCTCATAATGTTTTAATGTAAGTCAAATCATGAAGTTGATCTATGTTTAAAACTTTCCAATTGGTTCCCACTCTCCATAAGAGAAAAGCAAATGCTTCAGTGTGACCCTCAAGGCCCTTTGATCTTGTCATCTTGTCATCCTCTTCCTGGCTGACTCCACTCCTGTTACACTGGTGGTGCCTCCCTTCCCTTCCCATCTCAGAGCTTCAGCAGGCTGCTCCTGCTGCATTCTGCTCTCTTAACCCTTTTGTGCTCTCAACTGCTTTGGCAGCCTGGGGAACCTTCTGGGCTCCAGCTTGGGATGTTTGTCAGTGTATAAAATAAAACACAAAGGATTACCAAGGGAGCCACTTATATCAAAATATATTGGTATATTATTTTAAAAACTCATAAAATAATATTTTGAAATATAAAAACTCATTTGTGACATACCACTCTGGTGAGGGATTTTGATAGTGGGGGAAGCTGTGTGTATAAGGAGGAGGGGCAGAAGGTTTATTAAAAATCTAGCTTCTGCTCAGTTTTGCTGTCAACTTAAAAGCCGTTTAAAAAAAAAAAAAAACCTCTAAAAAATTCACTTGTGATGTAGCAGTAATACATGTTCTTCTTTATCAAGGCATTAACTAACAAGATCGTGCAATGGGTCTAGTAACTGCCATCATTCCAACATGATAAAATAGCTGCAATTTTCACTGGTGACAAAGTCACACACAGTTACCACTAACACTGCTGTGAAATAAGGCCAAATTCCCCTGCAGTTAAGAGCCTTATCCTTCGACTGAGTAACCCTTACTCATCTTTCAGCTCCAGAATTCCCTTCCTTGAATCCCATCAAACTGAGAACCCTCTCATGTCACCTTCTCTGTATACCCTATTTTTCATTTCAAAATTATAATTTTATCTTAAATTGTAATTGCATATACACTTGCTTTCATGCTTACTACCCGTGTCGTCAGATTGATAGCCCTGTGAGGACTGAATGATCCTCCTCTGGCCAGTGATGGAGACACAGGCGGGAATGAATCAGTGAAAGAGTGAATGAGTGGGTAACTCCTAACTGTAGACAGTGGAGCAAGGATATGATAACTCTGAAGGTTTTCTTCTTTCCTTGTGCCATATTAAAACATGTTAAGAGATGCTTTCTGATTCACACATATGTACCTTTTTTTTAATCATCTTCCACTGATCTCTCTGCTCAACAGAACAGTTTCCTGTGTCAGCCTTCAGGGAGGTTCTCTTTACCGAAAATATTTGTATCTCCAATGGTAGTTTTTGCTGAGAAGACCGCCAAAAAGTGGGTTTGTGATTGTAAGTTATTTCTGTGAAAATGTAAATGATTTCAGATCTATTCAGTTACTGAGAAATAGAATTGTAGTGATGATAATAATGAACATCTACTGAGTGTTCTAGGCACTTTTCATATATCTCCTGTGTGTTCAGTCGTGTCTGACTCTTTGCAATTCCCATGGACTGTAGCCCACCAGGCCCCTCTATCCATGGGATTTTCCAGGCAAGAATATTGGAGTGTGTTGCCATTTCCTACTCCAGGGGATCTTCCTGACCTAAGGATCGAACCCGTGTCTTCTGTGTCTCTTGCATTGCCAAGCAGATTCTTTACCACTGAGCCACCTGAGAAGTCCTTTCATGTATTAGCTCACTTAATCTTTACTGTATCCCTACTTCACAGTTTAGAGAAGGGAGACAAAGAGACATGACGAGCCCAAGCCAAAAACTACACCTTGTTCCCCCTCCACCACCACATGTTTAAAATTTTTCTCTCCATCCTCAAAGCCTCAGGCTTCATAACAGAGATTCTTAATGCAAATAGAGTTTGCAAGGGGTGGTACCTTAACCTAATGATCTCAGCTAATACACTACCCAGGACTAGTCTATCATCAATCAAGTCAGCAAGTCTTTCACCTTGGGAATCAAAAAGCAATGACATGAGTTCAAAATTCAAGGCTCGAAACCCTGCCTGGAGGATAGAGGTCATCATATTAGGGATGCCAGAGCAATAGATGTGTGAATGAAGGGTAAGTGGGGGAAGGACGCATAGAAAAACAGAATATGACACCCCAAAATAACCACTCTGACATAAGGATTATTTTGAGCTGAAAACAATTGAGAAAAAGTGAACACAAGATGAACCCTCTGCCATACCTGTGTCTACCTGAAATTAGATCCTAACACCCCCCTGGGAAGGTGTTCTCCCCAGTCTACTATACCAGGAGAAGAATAATAGTCTTACCACCAGTGATGTGATGGCACAAAAAACAGTCTACAAGTCTGCCCACATCTTACTAATCTGTCTTTAACTACCATCTTTTGATTTTCAGTCAGTCAGTGGTATCTGACTCTTTTTGACCCCATGGACTAGAGCACACCAGGTTTCCCTATCCTTCACCATCTCTGGAGCTTGCTCACACTCATAGCCATCGAGTTGGTGATGCCATCCAACCATCTTGTCCTCTGTCATCCCCTTCTCCTCCTGCCCTCAATCTTTCCCAGCATCAGGGTCTTTTCTAATGAGTCAGCTCTTCACATCAGGTAGCCAAAGTATTGGAACTTCACCTTCAGCATCAGTCCTTCCAGTGAATATTCAGGGTTGATTTCCTTTAGGATTGACTGGTTTGATCTCCTTGCAGTCCAAGGGACTCTAGAGAGTCTTCTCCAACACCACAGTTCAAGCATGAGTTCATTGGCACTCAGCCTTCTTTATGGTCCCACTCTCACATCCATACACGACTACTGGAAAAACCATAGCTTTGACTAGATGGACCAGTTTCCCCATATATTTTCCTGCCTACAATTTGCTGACCTTCAAATCTCAAAATCCCCTTCCTTTGTCTTATCACTTCTTTTTAAATTGATCCTCTTTTCCCCAAATGGTTTTAAAGCCTTCGAGCCTAGCTTGTTCTCTGGGAGTTTTCCTTCTATGAAGCCCGCCTATGCAACATAAAACTTTTAACATCAAATACATTTGCACAGCTTTGCTCCTGTTAATCTGCCTGTTGCCAAGTTTTTCTTTTTTTTTTTTTTTTTTCACAGACGTAGCCAGAAAATAGAAGAGGACAGAGGAACATTTTTCTCCTCTACAAGTGACAGATGAAAGTACCAAATTCCAGCTCAGAAGAGCCAGACCTTACAACCATTTTCTCACTGGGTTAGATTTTAAATTAGTATTTGAACCTACAGTGGCAAGATTTAGTTATAGGCAATGTCTAGACCAAGGTAAGGGTTGAAGTGAAAATGAGAGTGTTAGTCGTTCAATCCTGTCTGACTCTTTTGACCACCATGGACGCTAGCCTGTTAGGCTCCTCTGTCCATGAAATTCTCCAGGCAAGAATACTGGAGTGGGTAGCCATGCCCTTCTCCAGGTGATCTTCTTGACCCAGGGACTGAACCTGGGTCTCCTGCATTGCAGGTGGATTCTTTACTGTCTGAGCCAGCAGGTAAGGGTTAGAATCAGTCTGTATGTTAGGAGGAGAACTTTGCTTCAAGTGAAGGTAAGTTCAGGCAGGGCAGAGCTTTGACCTAGATTTTAGTGTTAGATAATGTAGTAGAAGTTGTTGAGATCTGGTTTGGGGTCAGTGTTAACAGTTCATTGTCAGAGTCCAAATCTCCACCAGGAAAAGAGCTTGGAATTAGTAGTTAGGTCTGAATTCTGATCTTCAAGAATATTATCCTTCAGGTTGCTGATAATGCCCAGAGAAAGGATGTGCAGCCAGCCCGTGTTTTGGGTAGAGATATGAGACCAGTTTTTGCGTGTTGGCAAGTGCAGACGACAGTCTGGGACTGCATCTGGTGTAGACATTTCCACAATCTAGAAGGCGTATGTTAGACATTACCACTGCCCACAGCAGCTTTGCCCCAGGTCCCTGGTGTTGCTGTCCCTGTGAACAAGAATCCTACAGTTCCATACCTCTCCCCACCGAGAGCCACTGCCAAACTAGCCCTCCAACCCTGTCTTACTCACACTTCCTACCCTCAAAACAGCAGCCCACATTCCTCAGGGAAAGTGTGGGATGCCTGAAGCCCCACAGCACAGCCCAGTTCCAAATAGCCCTGATCATCCCTCATTCAAGCCTCTTCTCTCAGGCAGCTGAAGTTGGAGCTGAACAAGTCAAACTGAAGGAAACGTAGGGGACAGTATATAGCACTGAGTCCCCAACAAAAGCAATGAGCACATCAGATTCATGGAAAATTCTCAAGACAGAGCTAGCCTCACCCAGATATAACAACTATCTCCACTCCGATGGTGATGGGTGGGCTTCATCCAGTGGAGAAACCATGGGAGCCTCATAAGTAGAACAAAACTGTGGAGTTTGATTCTGATCATCTAGCTGCTAATAACCACCAGGGATTTGTTTCAGTCATCAGTGTAATAACACCGAGGAGATGTGGCCCCCATTAGGAAAGGACACGAAAACCAGCTACGATATGCCACACAGCTATGATACACAATACAGCAAAGATCACAGGGAAACTCAGATCCTTTCAGGAGACCTCAAGCTTGCAGAAGCTCTTTTCCACTCCTTCCTGGGACACTAGGATCTGACTTGCACACCAATACCCATACTCCTTACAAAGCTACCCTGGGAACCATTTGAAAAAGCAATCACAAAAGAGATCACCTCTTTCCATTGGGAAGACATTATAATTGGAGGTATGTTCCTCCCTCAAAGCCAGTACAAGATAAGAAGGAGGGTGAGGGGACCTGGGTTCTAACCTAGAAAATGCCACTCACTGGGCCACATTGAGAGACTGGCTCCTTGAGGACTTGGGCTGGCATCTGTAAAATGGGAGTTGCTCTGTGACCTCACCTCCTGGGGTATGGTGGCTACATTGGAAAGGAACAACACTGAAAAAGCCAGAGAGCTCAAGCAAACACATCTGTTACCTTCCGAGACTGCACGTGTGAAATGCTCAAAGAGCAATGACCTGGGGAAATAGCAGAGTGCAAACAAATCAGCAGCATGCCCTGGTCCTGCAGGAACAGCTCTGGAGGGGTGGGCCTCCTCTGAGGGGGGCTCCTTCCACTAATTGACCCCCCAGTCACCAAGTGCTCTCACACGCGGACTGCATGTGTCCTTCCCTAATTTGGGGCCATTTCTCCTTGTTGTTCCTACACTGATGACTGAAATTAATCCCTGGCATTTCCCAACAGCTAAATCATCATAATCAAACTCTGCAGCTGCCAGATCCGCTGACTCAAACCCCCTATGTATTCATATGATATTTGCCGGGTAATTACAGAATAGAGGTAATTATATTCATGACTCCATTACTTTCATAATTTCAGAGACCCAGAAATCACTAAAAAAAAATATTCTCATAGGACCCAGAAAAGAAATTCCTTCAATAACTACCCCAATCCAGCTCTTATCCTGTTTGTCTCCTCGCAGAATTCCTTCTATAAAACCTTTCCACTCAACCATGATACCTCCTGAGCTCCTCAATGAAGAGAGGAACTAGGGAGATCACTGCAGACCAGGACAGGGTGGCCCAGGCTTGGTTAAACCAAAAAGACTTGACAAGGCCAATGTGTATTAGTTCTAGTAACATTAGCTATTACACTAGTTAAATTCTCGAGCGTTCTCACAAGTTAACACAATAAAAATGTACTTCCTGTTCAAGACACTGTCCAATTCCAGTGCTTCTTGTCAAACACCTCAGTGACCCAGGCTCCATCTATATTGTGGCTCTGCCCACTCTAAGCCCTTCAAAGGTTTCTCCAGTTAGCTGACAAGTGGGGAGAGACTTTTGAACTCCCTTGGTCCAGAGATGACACCCAGTAACTCCGCTAACATTCCTATTGGCAACAGCTCATCACATCACTATCAAACACAAGGATGGTGAGTGTCACCCTCACTAGCCAGCTCCTCCCAGTAACAGCTCTGTGCCATATCCTTGGTGATCAGTTGACCACTTCTGCCAGTGATGCTCTAACAGGTCACAGGTGAGAGAGGCCAAAGTACTTGTGAAATGATGAACCTCTGCACACTGCCGTGAGATGCAAATTAAAACCATGAAACAAATAACCTAAGGAGATGGCAAGGAAAATTCACTGTCTTCTCCTGTTAATGTAACTTCTAAAACGATCCTTTGGTGATTGTTTCCAAGTGGGACCCTGCAGCCCTTTCTGGGCATTTAGTGTCCCCTCTCCCTGGTGGTTCAGATGATACAGAATCCACCTGCAGTGCAGAAGATGCAGGTTTGAGCCCTGGGTCGGGAAGATCCCTGGAGAAGGAAATGGCAACTGCTCCAGTATTCTTGTCTGGAGGATTCCATGGACAGAATTCTCTGGCAGGCCATAGTCCATGCGGTCACAAAGAATGGGACAGAACTGAGCAACATTCACGTTCACTTCCACTCCCCGCCCTGCCTATCTTGTATACTGCCACAGATGGCCTGATGGTGCAGCGCCTCAATGAAGGATCCTGGAAACCGCTCAAGGGGCAGGCAGGGTGACCCATGGAGCCTGATGAAACTGGAGAAGGAGGCAGGTTGTGAAGGCAAAACTCAGGAGTCAGGATGCAGTCTTGTCTCGCAGAGGTACCCCAAGACTGACCCTGGGAACACGTGGCCCAAGTTTGACGGCAGCACAAGAGACCAGAAGCAGAGATACAAGAGAGCAGAGCAGGCTGCCTAGGCCCTGGGCCCTGGAAAGCCACAGGAGGGGCCCTACAGCTCCTCACAGACTAGGAAGGGGTTCCCCCAGGACTAAGGCCTTGGGGACAGCAGCAGCGAACTTGCCTGTGAGCTGCTTGGGGTGGGGCCAGAGGGTGCTGAAATGAAGTCAGGACTGGCAACGAGGCCTAACAAAAGAGAAGTTCATGGAAAGAGTCCATGAGAAGCCGATCACTCATGTCAGAAGAGCCTGTGAGACCTGAGTCCGTTGCCCAACAGATGGGTGGTCCCCCTGCCCTCTGTGCAAGCACACGGGACACTCACAGGAATTCTTTCTCCTGTCTGAAACTCCGACCTAATGACTACCTTATATTTCCCATTCTGAATTTTCCACTTCAGCAGTTTTCTTTTTGTTTGTTCCAGAAAAAGGATAGAATTAAGTTTACTGGGCTTTTTACACTTGAAAACCTCTACTACAAAATATAGTTTTCCCCAGAATTGCTCTTGTGACTGGTCAGAGAAACCCATCAACTGGGGCACCCAGGCAGCTTTGCAACCTGGCAGCACCAAGCCCCAGCTCCCGAAAGTCAAGGGTGAGCCCCTCTCAGTGTCCTTCTCTGTGGGCAACAATGACTAGAGCAAGAATAAGAATCTTCCAGTTACTAAGCCATCCTCCAAGGCCATGAGTTGCCCTTGACAACTTTCTCACCTGGGATTTCCAAAACACTGGTGGGAAGCATACTGTGTGTGGTAGGTATCACAATTTTTTTTTTAAGATGTCACATGTAGAAGCATATACTAATCAGCAATCACAAAGAATAGGTGAGTTTCTTTGTGTTTTTTTAATCCTCTTCAAGTAGAAGGGAGACGGACTGTCCATCACCCTCTTTTCTCTGGAGTCTCACCCTGTATGGACCACCTGTTTCTGCATTTACATTATGTGTCTTCATCCAGAACTCAAGTGTCCTAAGACCTCAGCCATTTGGAGCACAGCTGAGGAAAGAAAGGCGTTAAAAGGGCAGCTAAGCGCCCAGGTGAGAGGCTCCACTATCCATGCAGACACACATGGGAGCTCTTCAGCCTCCTTGTCACACCTACGTTTCAGTAGCTCCGTGAGTTTTGTTTGTAGCCCGTGGCACGCATGGCAGCTAAACAGTAAGGGAACGTGATTACCCCAAAGGAGGTGGGAATATTGGGAGCATGGAGGTGAACAGTCTAAAAGCAGGCGACAAAAGTTCTAAAAGCACAGGCAGCTGGGTCGCTGATGCCTGAACAAACAAGCCAAGCCTTGGCAGGAGCTGGAAGGTCCTGGAGGACGGGGTCCTGCCTGAAGGGACAGAGGCAAGCAATCCAGTCTGGCAAAAAAAAAAAAAAAAAAGTGGAAGGAGCAGGTACTTGTGTTAGGAGGAAAGGCAGAGGGAAAAGGCAAGGGTGAACAGCACACCTGGAAGGCAATGCATGGAGTTCAGGCCCCAGTGGCCCCACGTGGTCTGAACGGGGAGCCATCAACCAAGCGGTGTATATAGAGGATGTGTGAGGGTCTGGGCCCGGGAATGGAGGTAGTGACGGGGGACATACATATGGGCCACGAAGAGAGCTTCTGGGAGATGGGAGGTGTGGGCATCCCACAAGGACAGGGAGCAGCCTGGGTTCTTCTGAGAAGGGACATCAAGGAGAGATACCAGGTTGGCCTGGGGAGTCCAGAATGTCAGATCCATCATCACACAGCAGAGCCGGGGAGGGGCTGCAGAACCTGAGACATCATCAGATTGCCATCCCTGCCTTTCGGGCTCTGACTCTGAGACCCGGATGGGGGTGGTAACTGGTCCACGCTTTGACAATAGACCAGTGGGACAACTGGGGCTGGTCTGAGACCCCTGCCTCTCTGCCCAGGGGCCCCAGGCGGCCCGGAGCTCCCTCCCGGCCCCCATCCAGGCAGGGCTCCTAGTGTCTGTCCCTGTCCTGAGTTGGGGTCAGCAGGATCTCCCATTACCCTGAGCTCACCCAGAGAGCTGGCCTCAACCATTTAGCCTTGACAGAAGCTGGCGGTGGGGCGTCTGCCCGGCTGGGGAGTTGGGAAGCTTCCTTAATCATGCTTTCAGAGCACTTTGCGATGCAGAGATGAAAGACGTCTGAACAGAGCAAAGTACAGCCATTACCATCTCCATCTTTCTAATTGAGGAAAATGAGGTTATTTCCAAGCCCTCGGTGATGCGATGGGAAAAGTACTCGATAGGCCCCGCTCTGCCAGCCTCCCCACCACAGCTCCTAGGGGCCCAGAGCACCCAGCCACCCCGCTCCAAGTGAGGGCCCCACCGCGTGGACGCGCCTCAGCTGCCCAGAACTGCTCCTGATGCATCAGCCCAGGGAAGGGCAGCCTCTACACAACATCAAAGTCAGCGCCTTTGTGCAGCGTCAAGTCCTCCTCCTCTGCACTGAGTAATTGGAACAAAACGACCCAGGTAGTCTTGCTGTAACATCAAAGCTGCGTATAATAACCTCACAGATGAATTCAAGAGTGAATACATTCCAGCCACTGCTCAAGTTTGAAGTATGCTGTGATTTTTTTTTTTCCCAGCTTCAAAACTGAGCAAGAGGGAAAGGAAAAATCACCAGCCTAGCTTTCTTTGTGAACCGGCTGCCTCCCCTTTCAGGGTGTGGTGACAGGTATGGGCTTACAACATTTAAGGAGTGAAGAGTCAGTCCAGGAACACCCATAAGGATGGGGAGACCAAGAAGAGGACTGGAGGTCAGGGGAGAGATCCGAGGTGGTACACAAATGCAAACCCTGGCCCACCAGCAAGGCCCCCGGGCCACGGAGGGATGAGCGAGGTCAGAGGGGCGCTGATCCAACACCTGCAATGACTTGACCATTAAGGTCACGGCGCAGGGGCTAGGTATCCTATTGCCTCCAAGGAGTCACTTCCTTTCTTTAGGCTAGTACACTAGAGAGGTTTATTTATAAACAAGAGAGCAACAAAGAAAGGAATCGACACTTAGTAAACAGAGCTAATACAGGAAGCCTCAGAGGCTGAGCAGCTGAAGTCCTGGGACTTTCCAGAAGCAAGGCACATGCCTTCCCCCCATTCTGGGAGGGATCTCAGAGATCACAGCCAATGTGACCCACGGACAGGACAGAGGCGTGCACCATGGCCGTAAAATTGCATGTGCAACATAATAGAAGATATATACTGGTCTTTGCCCCCAGTTCCTGGCACAGAGCTCCTGAAACCCTTGACACTTTCCAAGAAATAAGACCATCAGGAGCATCTCTTGTTCTAATACAGGTCATTGACCTCTTTTCCCAACACAGGGCTCCTACAGCCCTTGTAACTGAGTAATAGGAGCATCTTTTATTCTAATGAGGGAATGCTGGGCGGGCTTTTAGATGAGGACTGGTCACCAGAAACAACCAGCCATGATTAGAAGTTTGTGATTTTTAACTGCAACCCCTATTCTTTTGAGAAAGGAGAAAGAATGAAAATGGAATGAATGATAAATCACGCCTACATGATGAAGCCTCCACAGTGTCAGAGTTGAGTTGAATTGTAGACACCCAGCTGGTGTCAGAGATTTGTTTGGTGTGGGGAAAAAACCCACACACCAGAACTAGTTGGCATCAGAATCCAGCATCATATGTTGTTTGGCTGCTGTCGTGTCCAACCCTTTGCAACCCCATGAACTGCAGTACACCAGGCGTTGTCTGGAATACAGCTAAAGGCAAGCTTATCTCCTGACTTCCTTCTGCTGCTCTCTGCCCAGCCTGAACCCCTCTATTCTGTGCCACTTCCCTTTCCTCACAGCCTAACCAAATCCCCTGAGGCGTCTGTGCCTTGTTGATCTTAACTCCCCACGCCTCGTTCCAGACGTGGTCTGTAGCCAACATGTGCATTGCCACCCTTTTCATAACTGCCATGCAGCAGGATTACAAGACCCACTGAACCCACTATTTATTCAACCCATTTCACAGCTGAGCAAACAAGGGGACTAAGAACCACTATCTTCAGAGAGGAAACATATGGGTGGCACATTATTGCCATAACAACTGACAAGGGCATGATCTCCAAATATTGAGGGGTCCTTAGACCCATTATCATCCTTACACCAACTTGGTGATGCAGCATCTGGAAATTCTGATTTTACAACTAAGGACAAGCCCTGAATGACCCATCCAGCCCACATGCTACAGAGCTGCCCCCTAGCCCATTCCTAAAACTCATATCATCCCCAGATTTGGGGTTGACCAAAAAGTTCATTTGGGTTTTATCATTATAACCATTGGAAAAACCCAAACAAACGTATTGGCCAACACAATACCTTATAGTCTGGGGGCACCCTTGCCCCCTCCTATGGGTTGACTTCTGTCTTCTCAGAAAGATGCTTAAGTTCTAAACCCCAGTACCTGTGAATGTGACCTTCTTGGGAACGAATCTTTGCAGATTATCAAGTCAAGAAGAGGTCACTAGGGTGGGCCTATTCCAATATGACTGTATCCTCTGAAAAGGAGAAATGTGGACACAGGGACAAATGTTGTGCACCCTGGGGGAACAGCAAGTGAAGAGTCAGAGATCTGGTGATGCGGCTACAAGCCCAGGAACAACAAAGATAACAGCACACTAGGAAATGCTGGGGATACTCAAGTAGCAGACTCCCCCTTACAGCCTGTGAAAGGGGCTAGCCCTGTCAACACCTTGATCTTGGACTTCTAGCCTCCAGAATTGGGAGGCAACATGTTTCTGCTGTTTTAATTGTATAGTTTGTGGTTCTTTGTTAGGACAGCTCTAGGAGATGAATACAACCCAGTTATACCCATTTCAACCTTTGTGTTCTTATCGCTGATATGGATGCAACAGGCCTTCCTGAGCACAGGGCAGAATCAGGAGGAAAATGATAGCCTCCCTTATACTGAAAATGGGTGAGAAGCGGTCAGGTTTCCAGGATTCTCACATATGCCTTCTTATTCCAAGTCCTGCCTATCCTCCCCTACCACCCGCCACACACACAGCAGCCTCCCCAGGCACACAGCAGAATCGAAGGGCCTAGGCCAACCTCAGCACATTGGGCAGAAGGTGGAATGACCAAGAGGGGTGCCCACTGCTACTTGAAGCCTCCACCTCCCCTCTGCTGCTGAGCTCAGCAGCCTCCAGGACAGGGCTGGCTCACACTCTTCAATCCCCTTACCTGCCCATCAAGGTGATGAACTGCTCCTGCCTGCCAAGGCTGGCCATGGCCCCAGAGCCACTGTATTGTGTGTGATGCTAGCTGACCCCAGAAGGCACTGACCTCCTGGTCCTCCTAGTCTCAGAGGACCCACCAACCACTTCCTGACTCCTGGCTCCTCCCCTGGAAACTCACTACTTCCCATGCCAGTGTTTTACAGAAGCTCATGGTTACTTTTAACCACAATTTTGCCTTCTCTGTACCCCAGACTTGGAGAATGCATGGGAACACCTGAGTCTCCCTCTATTCTGACCCCTCCTCTTTGCCAAACAACACTGTGATGTCCCAACCAGGCCCTCAGTACATCAAGTGAAGAAGCGGTCAGGATGGGGGTGGGAGTTTTCACTGGCACAGCTCAGGACAGCTTATCAGACTACTCTGGTGACTCCCACACCAGGGCTGCCTCCCCTGGGTCCAAGCTTCTGAACACACCCTCTTCAGGGTCTTCTGGGCTCTGGGCAGAGACAGGGGTAGAGGCTGGTAAATTCAAACAATGGAAAATCACCTTTGACATAACGTTACGACTCGGGAAACAATCAGGCAGAACGATTTCTACAAAAGTCCCTAACTCACCATGATTTTGACCTAGATGGTCAATTTTGGAATTTCCCTCTTGGTTCAAATTTTGTAACTTATTGTGAATAGCATAGCCTTATGGATATGATTTTATGTCACTATTATTTTCCATCTTGGAGTGTGAAGTCAAGTGGGCCTTAGAAAGCATCACTACGAACAAAGCTAGTGGAGGTGATGGAATTCCCGTTGAGCTGTTTCAAATCCTGAAAGATGATGCTGTGAAAGTGCTGCACTCAATTTGCCAGCAAATCTGGAAAACTCAGCAGTGGCCACAGGACTGGAAAAGGTCAGTTTTCATCCCAATTCCAAAGAAAGGCAATGCCAAAGAATGCTCCAACTACCGAACAATTGCACTCATCTCACATGCTAGTAAAGTAATGCTCAAAATTCTCCAAGCCAGACTTCAGCAATATGTGAACTGTGAACTCCCTGATGTTCAAGCTGGTTTTAGAAAAGGCAGAGGAACCAGAGATCAAATTGCCAACATCCGCTGGATCATGGAAAAAGCAAGAGAGTTCCAGAAAAACATCTATTTCTGCTTTATTGACTATGCCAAAGCCTTTGACTGTGTGGATCACAGTAAACTGTGGAAAATTCTGAAAGAGATGGGAATACCAGACCACCTTCTAAAAAGCCTCTTGTTGAAAGTGAAAGAGGAGAGTGGAAAAGTTGGCTTGAAGCTCAACATTCAGAAAACGAAGATCATGGCATCTGGCCCCATCACTTCATGGGAAATAGATGGGGAAACAGTAGAAACAGTGTCAGACTTTGTTTTTTTGGGCTCCAAAATCACTGCAGATGGTGACTGCAGCCATGAAATTAAAAGGCGCTTACTCCTTGGAAGAAAAGTTATGACCAACCTAGATAGTATATTCAAAAGCAGAGACATTACTTTGCCGACTAAGGTCCGTCTAGTCAAGGCTATGGTTTTTCCTGTGGTCATGTATGGATGTGAGAGTTGGACTGTGAAGAAGGCTGAGCGCCGAAGAATTGATGCTTTTGAACTGTGGTGTTGGAGAAGACTCTTGAGAGTCCCTTGGACTGCAAGGAGATCCAACCAGTCCATTCTGAAGGAGATCAACCCTGGGATTTCTTTGGAAGGAATGATGCTAAAACTGAAGCTCCAGTACTTTGGGCACCTCATGCGAAGAGTTGACTCATTGGAAAAGACCCTGATGCTGGGAGGGATTGGGGGCAGGAGGAGAAGGGGACGACCGAGGATGAGATGGCTGGATGGCATCACAGACTCAATGGACGTGAGTCTGAGTGAACTCCGGGAGTTGGTGATGGACAGGGAGGCCTGGCGTGCTGCGATTCATGGGGTCACAAAGAGTCGGACACGACTGCGCGACTGAACTGAACTGAACTGATTATTTTCCCCGTAAGGAGTGACTCTTTTAAACGTTTGCCAGTTAGGTAGGCTGATATTCTACATAAACCATAGTTACCTTTCATTTTTCCTCTGCTAAGCCATATCTGATCTTATAGCACACTTAGTAGAAATTCCTGCATAGCTTACTCATCTTTCTGCAAAGTGAGGCTTGGAGTTTTATTTGCTCTGTTTTCCGTCAGTTCCTGCCCCCTGCACATGGGGTGTCAACATGCACATACACAGGAATTAAGTGAATTAAATGCAGGGGCGGATGATGAAAAGCTCCTTCACTAGATGAAGTATTTGGAGATTTATCAGCATCTCCAGGGCACTCTGAGCCTCTCTGGGTTACCTCTGAAATGCACAGGATTTGAGAGGGATTAGGAGAAACTTGAAAATCTCTAAGAATGCAAGAAAACAATTAACAAACTGGAAAATAGGACTCCTTAAGGTAGGTTAGGAATGTGGGCATGCCGTTTGAACAAGAGCTGATTGAAGAGATAGGAATGGTTTAAGGAGTCTTTGAGTCCAGCAAGAAATCACCCACATCTAATCTACTTTTTCATTCTTTTATTATTAAAGTAAAGCAACTACTTCTTTCCCTTTGGCCTCCTCTTCCTTGATCTCTACTCAACGACCCCCATCCCTATCTTTATCTACTTAGTATTTATCAGCTCTGAAAGATAATGTTTTTGATAGCTTCTCAGTGGCTCTTTGGCTTATTTATCATAGCAAAGTACAAGTGGGAGGAGAAAGAGTTCAGGGGAACATGATCCAGTAATCAGGTGATAACTGTCCACCCACCCACCACTCGGGCTTCCCTCGTAACTCAGTCAGTAAAGAATCTGCCTGCAATGCAGGAGACTCAGGTTCAATTCCTGGGTCAGGAAGATCCCCTGGAGAAGGAACTGGCAACCCACTCCAATATGCTTGCCTGAGAAATCCCATGGACAGAGGAGCCTGGCAGGCTACAGTCCACGGAGTCGCAAGAGTCGGACACGACTTAGCAACTAAACTACCATCACCACTCACCCACATTTCCACCCAGTGCTTCCAAAGTGTCATGTTCTATCATGCAGCATCTCCAACACCCTCCCCATTGCAAACCCTGCAGTCAGACCTCATGTATCACTGCTCTTTTGTGACTCACCATAATATATATTGCATCTGCCCCGAGGCCTTACCTCTACCAAGGCCCCACCTCTATAAACATCCCCATCCTGTAAGGCTTCGCTCAAGTCCCTGCTCTCCATGGATCCAGCCTCTTTCCAGCACACCTGGAACAATCCTTCCTCTAAGAGCCTTCCCAGATAGGCAACAGACTGCTGGCAAAGCATTTAGATGTATGTCAGTTCAGTTCAGTTGCTCAGTCGTGTCCTACTCTTTGCGACCCCATGAATCACAGCACGCCAGGCCTCCCTGTCCATCACCAACTCCTGGAGTTCACTCAGACTTGCGTCCATCGAGTCAGTGATGCCATCCAGGCATCTCATCCTCTGTCATCCCCTTCTTCTCTTGTCCCCAATCCCTCCCAGCATCAGAGTCTTTTCCAATGAGTCAACTCTTTGCATGAGGTGGCCAAAGTACTGGAGTTTCAGCTTTAGCATCATTTCTTCCAAAGAATACCCAGGGCTGATCTCCTTTAGGATGGACTGGTTGGATCTCCTTGCAGTCTCCAAGGGACTCTCAAGAGTCTTCTCCAACACCACAGTTCAAAAGCATCAATTCTTGAGTGCTCAGGAACTCATATTTTCACATGGACATACTTATCCTCACAATTCAAATATAGGCTTCCCAGAAGTCCATGTTACATCTCGTTAACATTCAATAAGGGTTATGGCCAAGGTGGAGATTTAGCCGCTGAGTGGGGTATTACTCTTTGGGACCCCAGGGACTGTAGCCTGCCAGGCTCCTCTGTCCATGGGATTTCTCAGGCAAGCATATTGGAGTGCGTTGCCATTTCCTTCTCCAGGGGATCTTCCCAACCCAGGGATCAAATCCAGGTCTCCTGCATTGCAGGAGAAGTCATTAGGGTGGGCCCTGATCCAATATGACTGGTGGTCTTACAGGAAGAGGGAATTTGGACACAGACACACACAGAGGGAAGACCACGTAAAGCCATAGGGAGAAGATGGCCATGGGTAAGCCAAGGACAGAGGTCTCAAAAGAAACCAAGCCTGCCGATGCCTGGATCTTGGACTTCCAGCCTCCATAACTGTGAGGAAATTCTGTTGCTAACAGTCCCCAGTCTGTGCTGCTTTCTTATGGCAGCCCCTGTCCATGAATACAAGTTCCTTTTAAGAGTCCAAGACCGCAAAAAGACTTACACTGAGTTAATGACAAGACTTCAAGGTAGATCCTGACTACAGGAGATTGTGGAGACTTTTTTCCAGACCTAAGAGCACACAGGTATCTCTTTGCCTATCAGGAACACATTAGTCAGAGTCTCACTAGAAGGGAAAAAAAAATTGTTTCTAAGAGCCCCCAGGTCACGTACATCCCCAGGGGCCTAAGAACACTAACTCTGTCCCCAAAGGGCCTTCCAGTTCCCTCCGAAGGACCGAGCTGTCCCTGGACCTTGATCTGCGTTCCCTGCCTGTCAGAGCCATCCCTCTTACTCTCAGAGCCAGTTTCTCATTCAGATTGTATTCTGAAGCTCCCTGTGTGGGGCGGAAAGTGCATGAATGCTCTCAAAGGAGAGTCTTTATCCCAGAGCCTGAAGCTGTGACAAAGAGGGCATCTTCACCTGTGAATTAGCTTGATTTTTCCAGCAGCCGCTGCTGACTCCTCCATCAGAGGACCCGTCCTCTACACCAATGACGTCTCTGAAACCTGGAGCAACATTTTCTAGCTAATAGCAGGCTTCATTTTTTTTTTTTTAATCCAGCCAGGAAATGTCCTTTTTTAGCAGGCAGCTTGAAAAATACTCTTCTAAAGGACTGAGTTGTCAGTATAAACGTCTAAATGAACCTTTATTAGAACTATAAAAAAAGGTTGCTTAACATGTAATTGGACCATTCTTCATGCTTAAACACATTGTGAAAATCATGTCAATAGCTGAGTTAGAAACCCATAGTAACAGGCAAACATTTTATCTGCAAGCTCCATTTTATAGCCTGGTAAGATGATATCACATCCACCTCTGTGCCTTTCAAGATGATAGAAAATTTGCCCAGGCATCTCTATGCCATTCAATCTTTTCTCTCAGATTTACTGAAATTAGCTAATGGAAAAGTCACTCTAACAAGTTCATTCCACCAAGGCTGCTCCAAGCTGGATGGAGAGATGAACTCAAGTCCCCCACACACCAGTGTGGTTCCATTTCCATTTCCTTCCCTAATCCTAATGTTCATAGGGTTGTTTATTATCAACCATTTTATAGATCTCTAGTTAATATTTGCTCAGGGCTTATGTTGATTTCTCAATACATGCAATTTTCTGGTTTCATCTTTATCTTTAAGGATTAGATTGGATCGAGCCGTCTTGTAGTAATTTAGTTTTTATCTTATGCCTTACAGTTTTATGTTCTTGTAATAGCACTTGCTTCTCCTTTTTATTTAATTAAATATATCTTCTTTCATAACTACAGCATTTTTGTTTTGAGTTTATTTATTTAACAGCTGGCAGGGTGCTGGTGTTTTGTAGAGGGAACCACTCTGGGTATTTTTAGAAATTCAGAAGTTGGGGAATGCACCAGCTGAGAAGATGGAAGGAAAATCTGAACTTGGGAGATGAATGCTTAGAGATTAAACTTGGATTGCTGTGGTTGCATGATGGAGCACCATAGATTAAGTCCTTAAAACAAATACAGAAACAAAAACAAACAACAACAGAAATGGATTTAAAAGTTCGCTCAAGAAAAACACTCCAAGACTCTCGCCTTGTCCTTCTAGAGAACAGCTGTCTCTGCTCATCAGCTCAGCTGGTACAGAATACAGGCACTGCTAACACCTGAGGGCCACCTCCCCCAACCAGAGAGGGTGGTAGAGATTTGCGAGGCTTTCCAGCCATATTTGTCTTCACTGACCAGCTCCGTGCAAGTCCAGTGGACAGAAAATTTGGGTCCATACAAGACTGGGGTCAAGCAAGGTTTTACAAGCCTGAGTCATACCACCTTTAATTTCATGTTTTCCAGGAATAACATCCACATGCTCAGTAACCATAGTGTTCTGTTGAAAGCATGCCCACAGCAGTGTTCAGAATCCTGAGAATGAGTTAACCATGAAAGAAGAGTGAACAAGGCTGGAGTGGAAGAGGAATTACCATAAGTTGAGAGCATGCCACTGGCCAAGCCTGTTGATTAATTCCCTTACAATGTCTCATTGAATACTCACCAAAAACCAAAACCAAACAAACAAAACCAAACAAAATAACCTGTGAAGGACTGATGAAAGCTGGGAGACCAGTGTGTCCAGGCCGAGTCTCTGGGGTAGAAAGCGAGGTAGGAACAAGTATAAGGAGATGAAAAGTGAAGGGAAAAAAACCCATGTTTGCTCATACTATTTTGTTGTTATTGATTAGTTGCTAAGTTATGTCCCACTCTTTTGAGACCCCAAGAAATGTAGCCCACCAAGCTCCTCTGTCCATGGGATTTCCCAGGCAAGAATACTGGAATGGGTTGCCATTTCCTTCTCTAGAAGATTTTCCCAGCCAAGAGATAGAACCCGAGTCTCCTGCACTGCAGGCAGGTTCCTTACCACTGTGCCATCAGGGAAGCTCTTACTCATACTAAGCCCAGCCCAAAGCCAAGGTCTTCCTTCAGTGCCTTTCTAGGACACAAGCATCCAGCAGCTAGCTAGGGCTCATCTTATAAATGCTTCATGCATTTCCTTTCCTTGCTGACTGTTGCTGAAACCAGAAAGTCAAGGAACCCTTGTCTTTGGCCCTTGACCTGAAGACCCTGATGCACCATTTGTGCTGAGTCGGGACAAGCAGAACTAGCCTCAGAAAGAACACAGGAGGCATTAGGGCTGGTGGGATGTTGGGAGACTTGATGCTGGGAGCCCAGGTTCCCCAGCCACAGTTCTGCCCCTCATTCATCCTGTGATTTTACTTGAGGCAAAGTCCCACCTCAGGCACTGCTAGACCTAGGGACTAGCTTCTGTTTTGCTGAGTTTGCATGTAACCAGGTCACTGAGTTAGCCTCTAAGGACCCAAATGACGCTAGTGTCGGTATCCAGCATGTTGGTCAGGCAAATCCCCCCTGCCTCCAGGCATAATGAAGTGGTCAGCTGAAGATGCAGTAGCTACAGAAAAGCTGCCATTAAACCACCTTTCATATCCCAAGCCCGGCCAGGTGCCACCATCTGCTGCCAGAGTCTCTGCTGGAGCCTGGCATGAACCCTGCATCTCGGGTCAGTGTGAGGAGGAGGCTGCTTTTGGATTTTTTGTTCTCATCATCTGAGGCTTTCAAGGGTATTTTGCCTTCCAGATTTATTTCAGCAAGTTGCTGTTAATTGTGTTTTCAATTAGTTATGCTTAAAACATCTTGAGGTTTGGGCAACTGAAATTGCAGTGCATTAATAATTATTAAACAGAGGTTCTAATCCATTATTTATTGAATAAATTTTTAATACTAATGCAGAATCCATTGTCACTGCCACCATGAGTTTGGCCATTAAGGAAAAAGCTGACGGAAGAAAACTGAAGCTCCAGGATCCTTAAACAAAGGCCTGTGGAGCAGAGCTTCCTGGAGTAAAGATTGGCAGCTGTTTCTCTTTCATGTCTGTTTAATCAAGGCTTTGTTGCCTAGAGAGAGCAAGCGAGTCCCACGTAGTAGGTACTTAGTAAATGTTTGCATAGGGAGCGAATGAATGAATGAGTAAATAAATGAATTTAAGAGGAATTAAACTAGGAGAGACTCTTTAAGATCTTTTTCTATTTTAACCATTAACAAACATTTAGAGCATTCAGCTAGGCAATGAAGTGTCCATGATGGATAAGACAGTAATCCCTTCCCTCTCAGTCTGACAGATCATCATAATACAAATTTAAATACAGTGATGATAATAAAATGTAGTAACCCCACGTGGCACAAAAACCCACATGGGGGATGACCCTTGCTGGAGCAGTTAAAGAAGGCTTCAGTAAAGAGAGGGTGTGAGGCCCAGATGCTGACTTTCCCAGATGTAGAAATGAGGGAAGGACACCATAGCTAGCATACTTATGGGAACATGCAAAGACATGGATGTGGGTGAAGTCAAGATCAGGAGGAGTTCTTGAGGAGCATGGAAAGTAAGACTGGGGAGGATGGAGGGGGAAATAAACCACACTGGAAAGCTGGTTTTCACTTGCAGACAAACCTGCAGGTGGGTGTCAAGCAATGGACTGCCTAGTCATATTTGTATTTCAGGGTAATTCATGCTCTACTGAATAATCTAAGCTCTATGCAAAGAGATCGTGGCTAAAACTGCAGGGATAGATGAGGAGAAGGGGTGGGATGAAGAGTGATCTAGCAGCCACAAGTGTAGAACCGAGACACCATCTCGTAGAAAGGATGAGGGGGTAACAGATGAACCCAATGTTTTGGCTGTAGAGGTTTTGAGGAAGAAGGTCTAGGTTGAGCATGTGCTCAGGGTGGGGCTGATAAATACAACAGAAAGCTTCAGAAATGCTAACTCTGAAGTCTCTACAGGATATTCAGGCAGAAACCCAGCAAGTTGAGTAGATACAGAGGTCTGGAAATCAGCAAAAGGTATGGGTTGAACTCTAGATGGAGATTCACATATACAAGGTGGCAGTTTCAAGCATTTGTTCAGAATATACTATATCCAACACTTGGTGAGATAACCATTTGCTGAGGAGAGTCATTAAGAAGGATTATCTCATGAAACATAAGAAGAGTCTAACATCTCCGAGTAGGGCAAAGAAAAGAAATACAGTAAGAAAGCAAAGCAGTGGAATGCAAAGAAATCTTTTTCAGAATTCACACCAGTCTTAGACTCAACTGAAAATGAATGGATCCATCAGTTAATATTACAAAGCACCACCTCTTACCTTAACCTTTAGGAATCCAGCAATACAAAGATGACATCATGCAGTCCCCTCCCACCCTCACCAAAATCCCTCAGACACTTTGAGCCTCAACTTCACCTGTCTGCCCCACTTGCTTTCCAGAATCTTCTCTGACCACTGAAGACTAGAGAGCTTCAACATTTGAGCATCTTTAGCCTTGTCAACGTCTAATCCTCTTGAGGCCCTGAGCAGCCACTAAACCTGTACACCTAAGGCTCCTGCAAGATCACAACCCATCTCACCCCTACCCACAGATTCCAACACGACCCAGCACAGGGCTGAACATGCAACATTTTGTCCTTGTAAGTTTTGGTCCCCCAGCAACACTGCCAGCCCTAGAAGGTCTCTATTCTCCCACCCCTGCCCCACCTCTAGGGTGGTTCCATTTGGTCAACCACAGAGATGAGCTCCCATTAAACACCTCATTTTAGGTGTTTAGGGAGAACTTGGGTGTAATGGCCCATTGGATCTGGGTGCTCACACCTCCCCGGGCAATTTCCAGCACCAGCGGAACTCTGAGCCCCTGGCTCATGCAACCTCACCAGCTGGAGGGAAGGGAGATGGAGACAGAGGGAGAGGAGATGGGTTAGATCCAGTCACCCTCTGCCCTTCTTCTCACTGAAATTCCTTCCTGGAAATACTTTAGAAGCCCTCAAGGCATGTGTGGTGCTCCGTCACTTCAGTTGTGTCCAGCTCTTTGTGACTCTATGGACCATAGCCCGCCAGGCTCCCCTGTCCATGGGATTCTCCAGGCAAGAATACTGGAGTGGGTTGCCATGCCCTCCTCCAGGGGATCTTCCCAACCCAGGGCTCAAACCTGGGTTTCCTGTACTACAAGCAGGTTTTTTGTCACTGAGCCCCTGGGGAAGCCCAGAATTCCTCAGTACCAATATCCAAAGGATATAAGACACAATTCCTGTGACAGGGAAAGTGCAAATGAGAGGTATGACGTCAGAATGTAAGAGTGGCCAAGCCTACCTTCAGATGACATGAGCACAGGCCAGCAACCTCGGAAATGAGGTCTGTGAGTACTGCCAGAATCAGAGGTGTGGAAACAGAGCCCACGCAGGATGTGGAGCAGTGAGAAATGAGCCAAGCCCAGCAGCCATCCCCATCCTTCCAGGCCAAACCCCTGACTCCTTCCTTCAGCTTCTCACATTTTTCTATCTACCTTTCTACTCATTTTCCTACCCCCATCCTAGATACAAGCTCCCTGAGACCGGGAACGTGAATTTCTTGCTTTTGTATTCTCTACAATGTCTAGGAATGACTTGGCACATTGTAAACCCTCAAAAAATGGTTGATGCCTACAGGAATAAGTGAGCCCTATTTTTAAGAAAGTTTATTTACTATGCAAGAGTTGAGAATTTCATAAATGAGCTTCAGTTCCTTCTAATCCATCATCAAGTTGGCAAGAAAATATAAAACAATACAGTGTCAAACTCTACTACTAAATACTGTAATGTAACTTTCTGAATACATTCTGCATATCCAAGAGGAACAGAAAGAGCAGAGAGGAGAAGTCGAAGGCCATTACATGACTGTGTGGGGTTTCAAACTGGGTCAGTGTCTTCCAGGAGGGACTGAAGATCCATTAATAACATTTGGATTTTAGGGGAAATCTTTTTAAAGGAAAATGTTGCGCCTTGCAAATATTCTGTGTCCTCAGGGAAAAGAAAGCCAAGGAAAGAAAAACTGCAACCAGCCCACTCAGGAGGAATTGGGTTGAGGCCAGGAAATCAAAATGAGAATGAATTTAGCATTGGTGTTGCTGGAACTAATTATCAGGAAGATTCTTTATATATATGTTTTTAAGGGCAGGAGGGAAGAAGGAGCAGTACTCTTCATTAAGATGACAGCCAATAAAAGGCAGGAGTGGGATATTCCTTTTTTAGCCACTGGATGTAGTATGATCATGCTACTGAGAGAAGCAGACCACTGTCACATTTGATATATAAATCCAATGACTTTTCAATAACAATGGCAACAACATAAGTAATAATACATATTATGATCTCAAAGATTACATGATCTAATTTGACTACCTTCTAAATACAGCTACTATTGTCCCTGTCCACAGGTGAGAAATTGAAAGTCCCAAAGTCAACCAATGATAAATCTAAGACTCAAATGGATTTTTTCTGACTTCTCTCCCTATGTGCTCTTTCCCCTCTGTTTGGCTTGGAGAACTTCCCAAAAGCAAATTCCCTCTAGGTCTAGGAAATGGTGGTAGTTTTTAATTCCACATGAGAGCTGCAATGACTGAGGTTCCAGCTTACACAGAAAACTAGAGCCACGGAGGCCCTGGGGTCTCTCCACCCATTAGGACTTGAATCTCCTAATTAGTAGCATGACACATCCATTTTTCCCAGGCATGGATTCAGGATAGAGCTGGCCCCGCTTAGTAGCCTCAAAAGGTTTAGTTTAAAACAAGGCTGCCTAATGGACCTATTAGGCAGAGGGCTGTTCATAGTTGAAACCCAAGGATCAGAGCAAGAAAGACACTTCTGAAATCATGAAACCCACAAGGGGGTGGCAGCTTCAGTGGCTTGTCCTTAGATTATACTTCCAACCCTGAGACCCCAGCTCCCCTAGCCTGCTGCTTCACCAGCACTCCCACTGTGAAATAGGAATGAAAAGAGTTCACACATGGGCTTGTTGTAAGTATACACTAGAAAAAAAGAGCATGAATGAGCTCTTGTTAATATACCCCATCCTAGCTGAGGAAGAAGCCTAGAGATGGGCACAATCAGCCTCTTTCTCCTTACTGCTGACCTTGACCCCAAGGACCAAGTATGAGAGCAGACAGAGATTCAGGACTCAGTATACTGGTTAGGGTTCTCCAGAGAAACAGAACCAATAGGATTTATATAGAGAGATCTATCAGATGGGACTGATTGTAGGGACTAGATAAGGTGGTCATAGAGGTGGAGAAGCCCCACCGTCTGCCTTCTATAAGATGGAAAATTAGGAAATCCAGTGTCATTATGAGTCAAGGCCAAAGACCTGAGGGCCAGGAGCTCCAGTGTCTGAGGGTTGGAGAAGATACAAGTCCCAGCTTAAAACAAAACAAAAAAAAGGTGGGGGAGAGAATTCACCATCCCTTAGCTTTTTTATTCTATTTGGGTTCCCAACAGATTGGATTGGTGAGTGAGTGTGGATCTTTTTTACTCTATCCACAGAATCTAATGCTAGTCTCTTCCAGAAACATTCTCACAAACAAACCCAGAAACAATGTTTTACCAGCTACCTGAGCATCCCTTAAGCTAATCAAGTTGACACATATATTTAACCATCCCATTCAGGATACACTACAGCCTCAGAACAGAAGTCCAGCCAGGCTCTGTCCCCTGAGTGTGGTTCTGAAATAGAGAAGCATACCTGCTCATTGGTGCCAATGGCACAGTGTTCCAGGGCTAATTGTGCCCACCCTGCCCTATGCAGACAATGAAAGCATGTCTTAAATGCAAACCCATCTCTTTTCCCTTAACCACACTAAACCTCCTAATTTCTCTTTCCCTCCTCTCCAGTTAGTAACTTAAGTCTGCTTGGAGCTAAATGACCCAGTTAATACAGCCCGGCTGGGAACATGGCTCACTGTCAAAGCACCATCCTGCCCTCACTGGGGAGGGACCCTCACAACACAGGGGCTCGTACATGTGCCATCATTTTCTATTGCATCCAAGCTTAAGTTTCTAGGTCAAGAACTCAAGAGGCTAGCAGGTTCTGGACCCTCCCAAAGAGAGCCAACATCACCTAAATCTGACCTTGCCTGTCACACGGTTCATCTCCCTCCAGTTCTGGATGAATGAGCACAGGGTTTATTTTGTTTATTAAAGGGGCAATGCTTTCTCTTTTAGAGAAACACACTGAGATATTTATATAGAGGAAATGTGATTTATAAGATTTCCTTCAAAACAGCCTGAGAGGAGGGTAAAGAGGCTCCTGAAATAAGCTTTGGGGGCCTCCACGCCATAGAAAGTCCTATGTTCCCACTGAAGGGGTCAGATTACTCTTCCAAGCTAAGTCACAGCAACCACGGTGAGCACTCCCACAGTTCTGTCACTATGCACTAAACCAGCTTCCTCTGAAGCAGGCAAATCTCCTCATCCCCTCCAGATAATACAAAGCCACTCCAGGCTGCTGCTCTGTGGGCGTGGGACATGTACACAATACAATGGGTAACTGACTCTTACTACACTTCCTAAAGAAGGTGAGGGCCGGCACGACTACAAGAAAGAGCCAAATAGTGCATCTGAGACATGACTTGAGATCATCCCCTGCTCCTAAGGCAGCTTGATCTAAATGAGCAAGAGGTTGGACTTTTTCCCCTGACTGTTAAAAAAAAAAAAAAAATTATTGGAGAAGAGTTGCTGGAGAAATAACAACCACCTCAGATGATACCACCCTAATGGCAGAATTCAAAGAGGAACTAAAAAGCTGACTTAATGGACATGAGTTTAAGCAAACTCCAGGAAATAGTGAAGGACAGAGAAATCTGGCATGCTGAAGTCCACGGTGCTGCAAAGAGTGGGACACGACTTAGTGACTGAACAATAGTTGTTTTACAATGTTGTGTTACTTTCTATTGTACAGCAAAATGAATCAGCTATATGCTATACGCATATCCCCTGCTGTGGATTTCATTCTCATTTAGGTCACCAGGGAGCACTGAGTAGAGTTCCCCGAGCTATACGGTCGGTTCTCATTAGTTATCTATTTTATCTATAGTATCAGTAGTGTATATGTATGTCCATCCCAATCGCCCAATTCATCCTACTTTCCCTTCCCCTCCTTGGTGTTCATAATGTTTGTTCTCTCCATCTGTGTCTCTACTTCTGTTTTTCAAACAATATCATCCATACCATCTTTTTCTACATATATGTGTCAAAAACAAAACTTGTTTTTCTGACTTAGTTCACTCTGAATGACAGTCTCTAGGTCCATTCATGTCCTTGAATTTTTAGTGATATGGAGGCTGAGATTCAACAAATTAAATCATTTTAAAGATTTTAAAAATAGTAGGTATTCAATAAATTTTACTTAACAAGTGAAAATCATCAGACTGATACATCAGACTGCAGCTTCTTCTTTCTTCTCCTCTAAGAGTCTCAACCTCTAGAGGTAATGTAAGATCACAAAGAAATTACTTCATTGCACTGATTTCATTTGATCCTAAGAGAGGTTCTGCTTTTCCAAAGAAAAGACTCTGATATTGTGAAAGATTGAAGGCAGGAGGAGAAGGGGACGACAGAGGATGAGATGGCTGGATGGCATCACCGACTCGATGGACATGAGTTTGAGCAAGCTCCGGGAGATGGTGATGGACAGGAAAGCCTGGCGTGCTGCAGTCTATGGGGTCGCAAAGAGTCGGACATGACTGAGCGACTGAACTGAACTGAGGTTCTACTTGTTTTTGAGAACTGTCACATGTGTTCAGGTTGAATCATAGATAGGGCTTCCCCATTCTCAGAGCTACTGGCTGGAGACATCCCCTTAAAAGTAGGATCCTAAGTTCCTGGTGGGAATGAATCCTTTCATGCTCACCTTCTAATGAACCACCAAACCAGCTGCACAGGCAAGTTTTCTGCACGTTTCTCCCACCTAATGGAACTGGGCTTAATAGAGAACAGACAGCAGCCACATCTGTTGTACTCAGAGAGGCAAACTATAGGTGTATCACTAAACTAGAGATTAAGCGTGGGCCTATAAGTTGCTAAAATTATTAAATTGGGCACTGATTCCAATTTAGCCCAGCCTCACCAAGGTCTTCCCCTGTGGTGCTGAGGAGTGATCCAAGAGATGAGAAATCTGGTCATTTCTGATGATCAGACTCTCAGTGCCACTTTGTGTGTCTTAGTAAGACAGCTGGAATGTCATCTCAAATGTCACACAGTGTTCTTACATTTTTTCAAGGAGCTCTTGTATCATGTTAATAGATCCTCAGGACAACTCCATGAGGGGGGTGGGGTAGGGGTTAGTATCCTCACTGTGTACAGGGCAATATACATCATTCAGCATCATTCAATAAGTCACCTGCCATCAGACAGGAGTCACTGAAGAGGTGGGCCCAAATCCTGGGGGTGGCCTCCAACTCTCCCTATTGGTGACAGCAGCCACTCACTGTCACCATTTCTGGTGCTCAGTACACTCCTCTGGGCCTTCGACACACTGAGAGATCAGAAAGATATCTATCAGAAAATGTCTATCTTCCACAACTTTTCTCTCTTTACCATCCTTCTCCTGAACATGGTGTGGAGCGCACAGGAATGAGCTCTTCCTTGAATCTTCTGGGGAGAGTGCCATATAACATATTCCTAGATTAATTTGGGGAGGGTATAACCTAAATCAAATCCCTTATGATTATACCAAAGTGAGAAATAGATTAAAGGGCCTAGATCTGATAGATAGAGTGCCTGATGAACTATGGACTGAGGTTCGTGACACTGTACAGGAGACAGGGATCAAGACCATCCCCATGGAAAAGAAATGCAAAAAAGCAAAATGGCTGTCTGGGGAAGCCTTACAAATACCTGTGAAAAGAAGAGAGGTGAAAAGCAAAGGAGAAAAGGAAAGCTATAAGCATCTCAATGCAGAGTTCCAAAGAATAGGAAGAAGAGATAAAAAAAAAAAAAAGCCTTCCTCAGCGATCAGTGCAAAGAAATAGAGGTAAAAAACAGAATGGGAAAGACTAGAGATCTCTTCAAGAAAATTAGAGATACCAAGGGAACATTTCATGCAAAGATGGGCTTGATAAAGGACAGAAATGGTATGGACCTAAAAGAAGCAGAAGATATTAAGAAGAGGTGGCAAGAATACACAGAAGAACTGTACAAAAAAGATCTTCATGACCCAGATAATCACAATGGTGTGATCACTCATCTAGAGCCAGACATCCTGGAATGTGAAGTCAAGTGGGCCTTAGAAAGCATCACGACGAACAAAGCTAGTGGAGGTGATGGAATTCCAGTGGAGCTGTTTCAAATCCTGAAAGATGATGCTGTGAAAGTGCTGCACTCAATATGCCAGCAAATTTGGAAAACTCAGCAGTGGCCACAGGACTGGAAAAGGTCAGTTTTCATTCCAATCCCAAAGAAAGGCAATGCCAAAGAATGCTCAAACTACCGCACAATTGCACTCATCTCACACGCTAGTAAAGTAATGCTCAAAATTCTCCAAGCCATGCTTCAGCAATACGTGAACCATGAACTTCCAGATGTTCAAGCTGGTTTTAGAAAAGGCAGAGGAACCAGAGATCAAATTGCCAACATCCGTTGGATCATGGAAAAAGCAAGAGAGTTCCAGAAAAACATCTATTTCTGCTTTATTGACTATGCCAAAGCCTTTGACTGTGTGGATCACAATCAACTGTGGAAGATTCTTCAAGAGATGGGAATACCAGACCACCTGACTTGCCTCTTGAGAAATTTGTATGCAGGTCAGGAAGCAACCGTTAGAACTGGACATGGAACAACAGACTGGTTCCAAATAGGAAAAGGAGTATGTCAAGGCTGTATATTGTCACCCTGCTTCTTTAACTTATATGCAGAGTACATCATGAGAAACGTTGGGCTGGAAGAAGCACAGCTGGAATCAAGATTGCTGGGAGAAATATCAATCACCTCAGATATACAGATGACACCACCCTTATGGCAGAAAGTGAAGAGGAACTAAAAATCCTCTTGATGAAAGTGAAACTGGAGAGTGAAAAAGTTGGCTTAAAGCTCAACATTCAGAAAAGGAAGATCATGGCATCTGGTCCTGTCACTTCATGGGAAATAGATGGGGAAACAGTGTAAACAGTGTCAGACTTTATTTTGGGGGGCTCCAAAATCACTGCAGATGGTGATTGCAGCCATGAAATTAAAAGATGCTTACTCCTTGGAAGAAAAGTTATGACCAACCTAGACAGCATATTGAAAAGCAGAGACATTACTTTGCCAACAAAGGTCCGTCTAGTCAAGGCTATGGTTTTTCCAGTGGTCATGTATGGATGTGAGAGTTGGACTATGAAGAAAGCTGAGCACCGAAGAATTGATGCTTTTGAGCTGTGGTATTGGAGAAGACTCTTGAGAGTCCCTTGGACTGCAAGGAGATCCAACCAATCCATTCTGAGGGAGATCAGCCCTGGGATTTCTTTGGAAGGAATGATGCTAAAGCTGAAACTCCAGTACTTTGGCCACCTCATGTGAAGACTTGACTCATTGGAAAAGACTCTGATGCTGGGAGGGATTGGGGGCAGGAGGAGAAGGGGACGACAGAGGATGAGATGGCTGGATGGCGTCACTGACTCCATGGGCGTGGGTCTGGGTGAACCCCGGGAGTTGGTGATGGACAGGGAGACCTGGCTTGCCACGATTCATGGGACACGACTGAGCGACTGAACTGAACTGAACTGACTGATTGTCGTGAATGTCCTACTCATAAACACAGCACGTTTTTTCTTTTTTAAAGTCTTAAATGTCCTTTAATATAAGATTTTCTACTTGTGTTTTATACATTCTTCATTAGATTGATCCTTATATATCCTGCAGGATTTTCTTGATATTGTGAATGGCATTTTATACTCAGTTATGTCTTCAATTTTGTTACTTCTGATGTAGAGAGCCACTATATATTTTTACATCATCTTGTCATAACTGAACCCTCCTACTGGTTCTAACAGTTTGTTGATTCTGATAGTTTTTTTAAGAAGATAGTACCAGTCTTGTATCATCTTTTTTAATTGTGTGTGTGTGTTTGTGTGTGTGTGTTTTTGTGTATGTGTTACTTCATTGACCAGGACCTCCATAATTCTGTTACTTGGAGTGATTTTTGTGATTTAAGTCATTATTTTTGCCTGGTCAGTTTAGCTAAAGTTTTGTCAATTTTGTTGGTATTTTCAAAGAAACAACTTTTTTGCTTTTTTATATTCTCTATCATTTTCTATATTTCTATAATTTGTGCTCAAATCTTGTTTCCTTCCTTCTGTTGGCTTTTTTATTAAATAGGAAAAAACTTGATCCTGGGAAAGATTGAAAGCAGGAGAAGGGGTTCACAGAGGATGTGAGGGTTGGATAGCATCAGTGACTCAATGGATAAGAGTTTGAGCAGACTCTGGGAGATGGTGAAGGACAGGGAAGCCTGGCATGCTGTGGTCCACAGGGTTGCAAGAATTGGACATGACTGAGCGACTGAACAACAAGAAGGATAAATCCGTTTCAGATTTTCACCAATTTAGTTACACTGTGACATAGCAAAGTTACTCCTGTGTAAACGTAAACCTTCTCCCCCCCTTTTGTGCTGTTATTGATATATGTATAATATGTAGATAAGCTAAGTAAGTAAGTAAAGTCACTCAGTCGTGTCCGACTCTTTGTGACCCCATGGACTGCAGCCCACCAGGCTCCTCAGTCCATGAGATTCTCCAAGCAAGAATACTGGAGTGGGGTGCCATTTCCTTCTCCAGGGGATCTTCCCGACCCAGGGATCGAACCCGTGTCTCCCGCACTGGAGGCAGACGCTTTAACCTCTGAGTCACCAGGGAAGTCCTTTGTAGATAAGCTACAAACCTCAAAATATACTCTCATGGTATGACTTTATATAATTTTATGTCTGTTAAAGAAGTTAGAGAATAGAGGAGAATTAATATTTATTTATAGATTTTGTTGTATTTACCATCTTATTTTCCATTTCTGGTTCTTAGTTCCTGTAAAAATTCAAGTTACCAACCAGTGTCATTTCTTTGTTCCAATACAGTTTTCTCCCAATATCTCCTGGTACTTGTATTGTCAAAAAACATCATTTCTCTTTGTTAAAATCCCAAACAATAGAATTGTACACATATTGCTCAATAAATTAATTTTTAAATCCATTGAGAAGAAAAAAGAATATGCTTTTATACTATCTTTTATAATAACATAATTATCTTTTAGTCTTTCTTTTTTTAATATGGTTTCAAATTACTGCCTGGAGTCATTTTTTTTTTTTTAATCCTGAGAATTTCCTTTAGTATTTCTTGCAGACCTGCCTACAATAAAAGCTCTCAGATTTTGTTTATCTGGGAATGTTTTTATTTTGTCTTCATTTTCAAAAGATTGTTGTGCTGGATATACGAATCTTGGTTTGACACATTTGGGTTTTGTGTTGTTGTTTATCCAGCACTTTGAGTGTGTCAGCCCACTGCTTTCTGGGTGTATTGTTTCCAATAAAAATTAGTCCACAATGCTATTGACGTCTCCTTATACATTATGAGTCACATTCTCTTGCTGCTTGCAGCTCTTTTAAAGTGATATATCTGTACATAAATCTCTTTATGGTCATCATTTGGAATTTGTTGAGCTTTCTGGTTGTGTAAATGAATGGCTTTTATCAAATTTAGAAAGCTTTCGGCCATAATTTCTTCAAATACATTTTTTTGCCCTCTTTTATGTTCTCGTTACACATATGTAGCCCATATTTCTCTGAGTCTGCTCATTTTTCTCCATTTTTTCTGTTATTCAGATTGCATAGTTTCTAATTGTACCATTAAGTTCACTTATTCTTTCTTCTCCAAAATTAAACTTACAGGTAAGCCCCTCTAGTAAAATTTTAATTTTGGTTATAGTACTTTTCACCTTCATCATGTCCATCTTGTTCTTTATCATTTCTATTTCTTCATTATTATTCTCTATTTTATTAGACATAGTGATTATATTTCCCTTCCTCCCTTTACTTTTAAAAGTGCATTTTCCTGTAGTTCTTTGAATAGATTTATAATACTGGCAGACCTCATTTTATTGCATGATACTTTATTGCACTTCCCAAACACTGCACTTTTTACAAATAGAAGGTTTGTATCAACCCTGCATCAGTTAAGTTCATCAGCACTATTTCTTGACAGGATTTGCTTACTTCATGTCTCTGTGTCACATTTTGGTAATTCTCACAATATTTTCCATAATTAAATTAATAACTTCTAAATTATTGTTATATTTATTAGAGTGATCTTATCTGGGATCAGTGATCTTTAATGTTATTACTATAGTTGTTCGGGCATTTTTTAGCAATGAAGTATTTTTAAATTAAGATATGTATGCTTTTTAGACATAACGCTATTTCACACTCAACAGACTATAGTACAGTGTAAACACAGCTTATATACACATTGTGAAATCTAAAACTTAGTGAGTCAGTTTGTGGTGATACATGCTTTATTGAAGTTGCCTGGAATCAAACTGCAATATCTCTGATGTATGCTGATAGTTGGGGCTTCCCTGGCGGCTTAGGGGTAAAGAATCTGCGTGCCAATTCAGAAGACACGGGTTCAATCCTTGGGTCAGGAAGATCCCCCGGAGAGAAAATGGCAATTCACTCCAGTATCCTTGCCTGGGAAATCCCATTGACAGAGGAGCCTGGTGGACTACAGTACATGGAGTCGCAAAGAGTCGGACATGATTTAGCGACTTAATGACAACAATGCCTATAATTACCTTAAAATCTCCGTCTGCTAAATGTGACATTTGATCCTGACTGACAGTTCCTGTGGCCTGCTTTTTTCCCATCTGGGTCACCTTCTATTTCTTTGCATGTCTTATAATTATTGAAAACTGGACATTTTAGATAATGTACCTCTGTATGCTGATCTCCTCCTCTGGGGTTTGTTGTTGTTTGCTATTTGTTTGATGAGCTGGCTGGATATTATTTTGTAGCTTATTTCTCCCTAAGAAAGCAGCCTCTGATATCCCTGCTCAGAGGGTTCAGCCTTGGGCATGCATATCGTCACTCTCGGATGGCAGTGATTTTATTAGTGATCTTTCTGTCTCTTTTGCTGATCTCTCTGTTGTCTGCCTCCATTGATACCGTGCCCAGCTATTAGCCTCCACTAATTGCTGACTGATTATTCTATTATTTTGACAATGCCCTGGGGCATAAATTGTTCCACAGTCTGTTGCAATTAAATGCAGGTCCCTTTGCAGGGGTAATCTTTGAGGACAGTCTTGGAGGTTTGTTTTAACCCCAGGAGGGTTCTTGTTAGCGATCTCTTTCTATAGTTCTCTCTGGTAAATTTATATATGGTCTAATTTCTATATGGTTTAGCTTGTTGGTCCCATAGTACTACCAATTTCCTCTTAATTGCTTGTCACTATAATGTCCATTCGGAGAAGGCAATGGCACCCCACTCCAGTACTCTTGCCTGGAAAATCCCATGGATGGAGGAGCCTGGTAGGCTTCAGTCCATGGGGTCGCTAAGTCGGACTGACTGAGCGACTTCACTTTCACCTTTTGCTTTCATGCATTGGAGAAGGAAATGGCAACCCACTCCAGTGTTCTTGCCTGGAAAATCCCATGGATGGAGGAGCCTGGTGGGCTGCCATCTATGGGGTCACACAGAGTCGGACACGACTGAAGTGACTTAGCAACAGCAATAGCAATAATGTCCATTGGTTTGAAGAATATTCCTGGGTTTGAACTTCCTCATACCATGGTACAAATAAAGTCAGTTCTCTCAGGGATAGCTTTAGAGCTCTAATTCTTATGGCCTGCCTCTCCTCTTGAGCAGCAAATCTGTACCATTGCTCCATAGCTGGGAGCAGGGACAATAACCTACTTCTCTCAGAGTCACCCCCTTGATCCTTGACCTTTAACAGTAACATGGGCTAGGACAGCAGCTTCATCTTTGCAGCTTGCATTTCCTGGAAAGGAGCAAGCTAGGGTGAGGTGACTGGGTCCCTCTGTCTCTGACCTTCCATGCCTGAAATATACTTTCCACCTTATAAGTAGGGACTGGGTAGAGGAAGAAAGCCCTAGACCTCTTAGTTATTCTTGCCAGGAATAAAGCTTCTGAAACACACAGATGGGAGGGCTGGTAGGGTGAGACGTGTTGGTAGGGTGAGATGTGCTGAGGGCCTGTCCTTCCCTAAGAGACATCACAGCCCTTATCAGGGAACTGAGTGAAAAGGGAGTTCTGTGATCCTGGTTGCATTTGTCTGGAGTAGGTGTTAGGGTAGCTGGGAGAGTGAGAAGGGAGGGACATGAATTGTAGCACAAATGTTTCACACTGTTAATGCTCTTATTGAGATTCAGTAAACTATCTTGAGTAAATATTTCATTTGCTGTATACCCTGAAGACAATTTCCAGAGATTCTGAATGGAGAGGGTCCATGGAGCATCTTATACCACCATTCCAGAAATTGTGTCACCACAAGTCATTTTGGGGGTGGTATTGGTGGTAAAGAACCCACCTGTCAATGCAGGAAACTAAGAGACATGAATTTGATGCTGGGTTGGTAAGATCCCCTGGAGGAGGGCATAGCAACCCATTCCAGTATTTTTGCCTGGAGAATGCCATGGACAGAGGAGACTGGCAGGCTACGGTCCACAGGGTTGCAAAGAGTCAGACATGACTGACTTAGCACACATGTGCAGAAGGTAATATGCATTGTAAGATACTGGTGGCAACTTGGATCCTGGACCAGTGAGAATGGAGACAAAAAGTAGAAGAGAGAAAAAATGTAGAGTGTTAGGGAAGAGAGAGATAAAAAGGGGGAAGAGATGGCAAATCATAAGTTTGAACATATTGCAAGAACAAATACAAATGAATCTAACTTCAGCCAGCGGCAACTCTGGACACAACTTGGAGTTGCGCATACATGGTCTTTGGAGGCTCTGCCTTCCATCTGTGAGCTTCTCCCCATTCTAGTAGCCTCCAGGTGAGGCGATTTGTATTCTGGACTTCTTTCTCCCTCATATGGTCTCTTTCCAGCTCTGCATTTAAGTTCTAGAGGAAGTTGCCAGCCTTAATTCACACTAAAGGAGGTGTCACTGTCTGGGAACTGCTTAATGTGAGATCCTGCTATTGGAATTTGCCTTTTAACAGAGAAAAATCCTACTCATCCCAAATGCATAATCATCTAACTGGGAAATTTAAGAATTCATCACTAGATCAGCCCAGGAGAGTTTAGGCCAGAGAAAAAGGGGTTTTTCTGGAACATTAACTGAGGCATTTTCACACATTCCTGAGGCCTCTTGAGCCAGACATTCTGTCTGTGGAATTTCTAGCATGTCCACAAATCTGAGGAAGCAAACTTTCTCAGTAAGCACAGCTGCTCTCCATTTGGTTAATGATAGCCCGTCTCAAATTTGGTGTATGCAAACAAAAGAGCTAACAAGCCCAGCTCTACATAGGTTGCCCAGAAAGGCCTCTGTGCCTTAGGCTGCTACACAGTGTCTGGTAGAGACAGAAGTGTCTGTGTTGTGATCAGTGCATCAAGGCTGGACTGTGTCAGGTGAGTGACAGGGATAACACTGGGATATACTGTGATCTACCAGCATTCAGTAGCAGACAGGGCAGTGAAGGGAATTGCAGAAAGATACCAAGGGCAATGACAATACTAGTAGCAATGACAAGGAGTTTCTAAGGGTAGTGATTCCCAAATCTACACAAAAAGAAACTGGTTCTGAGAGAAGGTATCAGCCCAAAGTCATACACTTAGTAAATATTTAAAAAGTTAGAATTCAAGTTTTGATTCCAAAGAACATGCTCTGTGTTTTGTGTTTTCTTTTTAACTGATTATTTTACTTTAGATGATTGTTTGGGGCAGCAAACATGTCCTTTGTGAAGTTTCTGAACTCACAATGCATGTGTCTTTAAATAAAGTCATCTTTAAGAATTAAAAGTGGTCCCTTTGTGCCTTACTAAACTTCCCCAGCGGAGAAGGCAATGGCACCCCACTCCAGTACTCTTGCCTGGAAAATCCCATGGACGGAGAAGCCTGGTAGGCTGCAGTCCATGGAGTCGCTAAGAGTCGGACACGACTGAGCGACTTCACTTTCATTTCTCACTTTCATGCATTGGAGAAGGAAATGGCAACCCACTCCAGTGTTGTTGCCTGGAGAATCCCAGGGACGGGAGAGCCTGGTGGGCTGCCGTCTATGGGGTCGCACAGAGTCGAACACTGAAGCGACTTAGCAGCAGCAGTAGCAGCAAACTTACCCAGAGTGAGTTTTGCTCCAACCGTTCCCTGAGCTTATCTCCTCTGTCCATGGTGCTGACTCTAAAGAACCACATAGTTGGCATAAAGCAAAAACAAAGTAATCTGAATCTGGGTTGTAAGGGATCTTGAATACTACTCTGAACCTGGCCATTGAAAATCAATAAAGGCTTTTCCAAGTCCTCTGCTTTAGCCCACAAGTCTTTCCTTTTTTCCCCAAAATCATCAGGTTGAACTGGAAAGAATACGTGAGGCTTTCAATTAACAAGAATTGTTCAAACCAGTTATCTTTTCAGTTCCATAATTCCAAAGATTCTATTACCTGGGAATGATTGATGAAAAGAGAACATGAGAAAATCTATTTCATAAACATCAACACAGATCTAACCAGAGTTCAAATAAAAAGAATCAGAAACTAGAAACCATCAAGTAGGACTGAAGCCACAGCACTGAGCTAACACAGGGTGCTGAAGCTGGTACTGAGAACAAAGGCTGGAGACAGAGTATGTCTTTATATCTGGTACAGAATTGATTTTCAAGCCATAAAAATGTTAGTTAAGGGACACTGACATGAACTAGGGCAGGGTGGGGGGAAAAAGTTGGAAAACAGCAAGTGCAATTTCAGGCTTATGAGAAACAGAATTAAAGTTAAGGGAAGGAAGGCAATCTATTGTTGTCCAGAAACTGGCAAACAGCACAGCCACTGCATCATTATAGTGGCAACAACCTGCTGTGTTCATTTGTCTCTGAGCTGTCTGACCTAGGAGCTGAGTGATTTATCTACTTTCCACAGCTTCAGCTGGACCAGGCCAAGAGGATAACTTGGAGAAAGGGGTGGTAGTGGGGGTGCTGACACTCAAGCACCAAGCCAATGAACTCCATATGTCTTGTGTTAGAGAGCATGCTCATAAATCAACCAATATCACACATTTATTTCACACCTACTATAAACAAATCTCTGTGCTAGAAAGATGCTGGTCATACAAAGATTGAAAAGGGCAGAGTCATTGGCCTTGGAGAGCTTAGAATCTAGTGGCAAAGATTAAACACTCAGAAAATAAATTAGTAACGTACATTAGGTCATGGCTAGAGATGACAAGAGCTATTAGAATACAGAGGAGGACTGTTCACTTTCATATCATGGAAGGCTTCTGAGAAGAGAGAGCACCTGGATTGAATTTAAAGAGCAGGCAGAATATGCATAGGCAGGAAAAATGGGGATGAGAACTTGAGAATAAAGCAATTAGCAAAGCCTCAGAGGCAGGAATGAGTTGATTGTGTTTGAAGAAGGGTCACACTGCTCATCCAAAGACAAATTCATCACCTATAATTTAAATACAAGACAGACAGTACCAAGTTCTTCACATCAAGGCAGAGGGGTGAAGCAGCAATGAATACTCAAGTCTCTGTACACCAATACTGGGCTGAAACACTTTGTCAAAAAGTGAATGACATCCAGTATGAAAATTAAATGTCTAGGTTTCTGGCCACAAAATATTCTGCTAAAGTATAGAAAAGCATCCAGACCAAGCATTATTTCACCCCATGATCCTCCCCAAAAGTTATCTGCAACCAGAATAGTGCACTAGTGTGCTCAAGCTAGTGTGCTCTTATCTTGGTAAATAAGAAAATTCAGTAATGAAGCTTAATTCTAGCAGGAAGAATAGAAAATCCATAGGAATCGTTAGAAGTTAAACAAATAACATTACGTTCACCTATCTTGGGTTCAGTGACCTCATTGCAGACTTGCAACACCAGTTAAACACATCACATCCTCATTAGAAGTTGACGATCTCAAAGAGCAGCCACCACAGCATAACAATTTAGAGAGTCAGCAAACGGATTAGAAGGAGGAAGGAAAGCTGAGGAACCCTCAAGGTACAAGGAAGAAAATGTCATTTCTAATTCGAGACATATTTCTAAAACATACCTAATTTTTAATTCTAGCCCATGGAAGGAAAGGGAAGAAAGTCAAGATGAAAATTAAGATGCCAAATCTCAGAGATAGTGGTTTTAAAATAATAGTCTTGTTTGCATTACAACAAAGGGGACCTGGGTGTGTGAAGGAGGAGGCCAGAGCAAACATGTACTTTGGAGTTGCAAACAAATCTGCTACAGAGGACTCATCCTGAGGAAAGATCAAAGATATATGTCTTCAGGCAAAGGGAATTCAAACAAACAAAAGCAAATAAAAAGGTATCTAGCAATTTGGTGTTATTCAACAAATGGAAATTCTAGAGAAAAAAATACAAACTACATTCAGAGAGAGGAGTTCACCTGGACCACAGCTGAGACCTGACCACACTGTAGCACTGAGAACAGGCTGTAGAACAAGCTCAATGATCTCCTGATTGCCAACTTCTGGGCATTCACATGATCAAGCCATCACGTAAGTCAGCTCCCTTGATGAGTTCAACTCTTGAGACTCCCTGGTCCATTGACTTCTGCCATCAGCAACTTCTTAGTTCTCCTTCAGTGTTTCCTAGCAATCCAATTCAGCCTCCTTTTCAGGACACTCTTGTCTCCTCTGGATTGACAGTGTTCACCCTGAAATTCTTTCTCTACTTCTTTCCCATATTAAACTCAATCCCAGGAAGAGAAGGGCAAAAGGCTTAGAATTTAATCTTATGGATGTCCAATGACTAGCTTGCCAATGTCAGCCAATGTACTTCGCCACTCTCAATTGGTTTCCTTACCAATAAAACACAGATAATAGTATCGTCTCAGTTTATGTCAGTTGACTGTTTCAGAAATCACATGAGATGATAAAAGGGAGAGTGTTTTGAAGACTGTAAAGACTTTGTAAGTTGTTCACCTCTAAGATAAGATGGATGATGAAAATTGTAGTGAATCCACTCTCATCTAGACTGCCTCTCCTACAGCTCCTTCACTGTTTCTCTTCCCACTAACCTGCTTCCAAACACAACCCTCAAGGTGTGCCCCAAACATGCTGATTGCTCCCCTCCCTTCCTTTTATCTCCATTTTATCACTTAAAAAAAAAACAACCCTTAGTTTAGGACATGGATTGGGGGAGAATTGGGATCAACTTGGACAAGTCAGCAGATGGTATAACTGTAAAACACAATGTTGTTCTACCAAGAAACAGTATTGTATTTAACCATGAAGACTCTGAAGTTATACTTCCTGGGTTCAAATTCCATCTTCACCAATATGACTTGCTCTTTGACCTTGGGTAAACTGCTCGACCTTTTATGTGCCTCACATTCCTTAGCTATAAAACAGGGATGTTATCTACCTCATGGGGCTTTTGTAATTTTTACATGAAATAAGACACGTATACTATCTGAGACTTCATAAATATGGAATAAATACTCAGTCTAATTTCATATAGTTAGACGTGGTAACACGAACTTAATCATTCAACAAATATTCAAGGTTAATCAGAAATCTATTTGCTCCAGGAACTGAAAATACAGGGAGAACAAAGCAGAGTTCTACTCAGATTTATGAGTCTAATGTGAAATATAAACAAGTAAATAAGAAATTGAAGCAGTGATAAGGGCTGTGACAGGGAAACTATACAAGATGCTGTGAAAACACACAGTAAGGGCTTCTTGGAATTTCCAGACAGAAATGGGGCAAGAGCAATAGGGTGCTATGGGCTAAGTTTTGTCATCCCGAAAGTCATATGTTGAATTTCTAACTCCCAGTACTTCCCAGTGTGAATGTACTGAGAAATAAGGATTTAAAGAGAAAATTAAGGTTAAATGAAGCCATTAGATCAGGTCCTAATGCAATGATGTCTTTATAGAAGGGAAAACCTTGGATGCGCACATAAAGGGCAGACCATGAAGACACAGGAGAAGATGGCCATCTATCAGCCAAAAAAGTGAGGCCTTCACAGGAAATCAACGCTGACAACACCTTCATCTTGGACTTTCAGCCTCCAGAACTCTGAGGACATAAACTTCTGCCACTGAAGCCACACAGTGGCCATACTTTGTTATGGCTGCCCTAGTGTACACAGTGTATTCTTGCCACCTCTTCTTAATATCTTCTGCTTCTGTTACATTCATACCGTTTCTGTCCTTTATTGAGCCCATCTTTGCGTGAAATGTTCCCTTGGTATCTCTAACTTTCTTGAAGAGATCGCTAGTCTTTCCCATTTTATTGTTTTCCTCTATTTCTTTGCATTGTTCCTTTAGGAAAGCTTTCTTGTCTCCCCTTGCTACTCTTTGGAACGCTGCATTCAGATGGGTATATCTTTCCTTCTCTCCTTTGCCTTTTGCTTCTCTTCTTTTCTCAACTATTTGTAAGGCCTCCTCAGACAACCATTTTGCCTCTTTGCTTTTCTTTTTCTTGGGGATGGTTTTGATCACCACTTCCCTGTACAAAGTTACGAACCTCCACCCATAGTTCTTCAGGCAATTTGTCTATCAGATCTAATCCCTTTAATCTCTTGTCACTTCCACTGAATAATCGTAAGGAATTTGATTTAGTTCATACCCAAATAGTCTAGTGGTTTTCCCTACTTTCTTCAACTTAAGTCTGAATTTTGCAATAATGAGTTGATAATCTGAGCCACAGTCAGCTCCTGGTCTTGTTTTTGCTGACTGTATAGAGTTTCTCCTTCTTCAGCTGCAAAGAATATAATCAATCTGATCTTGGTACTGACAACTTGGTGATGTCCATGTGTAGAGTCATCTCTTGTGTTGTTGGAAGAGGGTATTTGCTATGACCAGCATGTTCTCTTGGCAAGACTCTGTTAGCCTTTGCCCTGCTTTATTTTGTACTCCAAGGCCAAACTTGCCTGCTACTTCAAGTATCTCTTAACTTCCTACTTTTGCATTCCAGTCCCCTATGATGAAAAAGACATCTTTCTTTTTTTTTTTCTTTTTCTTTTTTTTTTTGGTGCTAGTTCTAGAAAGTATGGTAGGTCTTCACAGAACCATTCAACTTTAGCTTCTTTGGCATTAGTGGTTGGGGCATAGACTTGGATTACTGTGATATTGAATGGTTTTCCTTGGAAACGAACTGAGACAAAAGTCCATATAATTAAAGCTAAGGTTTTGCCAGTAGTCATGTATGGATATGAGAGTTGGACCATAAAGAAGACTGAGCACCGAAGAATTGATGTTTTTGAAATGTGGTGTTGGAGAAGACTCAAGAGTCTTCAAGTCTGCAAGGAATTCAAAGCAGTCAGTCCTAAAAGAAATCAATCTTGAACATTCATTGGAAGGACTAATGCTGAAGCTGAAGCTCCAATACTTTGGCCACCTGATGTGAAGAGCTGACTCATTGGAAAAGACCCTGATGCTGGGAAAGATTGAAGGCAGGAGGAGAAGGGGATGGTAGAAGATGAGATGGTTGGATGGCATCACTGACTCAATGGACATGAGTTTGAGCAAGCTCCGAGAGATGGTGCAGGACAGGGAAGCCTGGCATGCTGCAGTCCATAGGGCCACAGAGTCAGACATGACGAGTCACTGAACAACAACAAGCGTTACACAGGGTGTTTCAATGGGATCTTCAGAGAGACGTGACAACACATCTGAGACTGAGTGTGAGTAGGAGAGGGCCAGGGCCAAAGACACAAGAGAAAGGCCAATGCCACAACTGCTCATAATACCACCTTTCATCTGTATATATACCAATGAATATATATATATATATATCCATATATATTCCAAGTACTTTGGAGCATATTATTAACTTCTTTTGTCCTCACAACAGCCTTGAGGTGGTTGGACACATATGATTCATAATCACTGATTTCCAGAGATCAAAACTAAGGTTCAGACAGACACATGATAAAGGCTGGCATGGGGTTGAACTTGACTCCCCCAAACTAGAGAAGTGCAAAACTGTAGGTCTTAGTAAAGAAATAGCAAAGCTTTCTCTTCCTTGTATTTGGTACTGAATATAGTTTATCTTTATTGATGTCATGGAGCAGGAAAAAATTTAATTCCAAGTATAATCTTATTCAGAAACAGCTAAATAATGTAAGATAATCAGTTTGGAGGAAGATAACAAGAAAACAATTTGAAAAAGAAATAATGGTTGAAGATGGGCTTACAGATGAATTAGGCCAACAGATAAAAAGGGAAACTGAACACAACAAATGTTTTACAGGGGTTGTGGGCACTGGGTAAATTTGGTGAAATCTGTGTGTTATTCATTGAAGAAGAGAGGTAAATAGTGAATCAAAACTTCTCCCCTAGTCCTCTAAGATCTTCAGTGGTGATTTAAACAGTCTGCTCCCCACACCTATCACATCTTCCTTGAGGTTGACAAACCTGAGTTTAGTGCTTTCAGATGAATCTGCACTGCATGAGGACTTCTAAAAAGTAACAAAGTGGAACTTCCCTGGGGGCACAGTGGATGAGAATCCTCCTGCTAATGCAAGGGATATGGGCTTACCCCACTTCGCACAGAGCAACTAAACCCTGTGCACCACAACTACTGAGTCTGCATTCTGCACTCCATGAACCACAGCTACTGACCCAAGTGCTGCAACTACTGAAGCTCAAGAACCCCAGAGCCTTTGCTTTGCAAAAAAAGAGAAGTCACTGCAGTGAGAAGCCCACCCAATGCAATGAACAGTAGCCCCTGCTCACTGCAACTGGAGAGCCCACACACAGCAACAAAGACCCAGCACAACCAAAAAATATTAATTAACTTAAAAAATTAAAAAAGTAGCAAAGGGAGGTGAACTTGGTGTTTCCACTGTTCTGACACAGTCCAGTGATGGGACGTTGACTGAGTTAACTAAGAAAGCATTCTTAAAGCATCCCCTCAGTTTCCTCACCTGTAAGATGGAGAAGGCAATGGCACCCCACTCCACTACTTTTGCCTGGAAAATCCCAAGGACAGAGGAGCCTGGGAGGCTGCAGTCCATGAGGTCGCAAAGAGTCGGACACAACTGAGTGACTTCACTTTCCCTTTTCACTTTCATGCATTGGAGAAGGAAATGGCAACCCACTCCAGTGTTCTTGCCTGGAGAATCCCAGGGACAGGGGAGCCTGGTAGGCTGCCATCCATGGGGTCACACAGAGTCGGACACGACTGAAGCGACTTAGCAGCAGCGGCAGCAAGATGTGTGCTAAGTCGAGTCCGACTCTTTGCAACCCCATGGACTGTAGCCCGCCAGGCCTCTCTGTCCATGCGATTTTCCAGGAAAGAATACTGGAGTTGCCATGCCCTCCTCCAGGGGATCTTCCCAATCCAGGCATCAAACCTGCATCTCTTGCACTTCCTGCACTGGCAGGCAGATACTTTACTACCAGCGCCATCTGGGAATGGGGCCTCATTTAACGTGAGAGCTAAATGAAAGAATTAGAGGAGAGAGCTAATGCTTGGTCTAAAGCATTGTGCCTGGCACAGAGCAACCGTGCCAGGATAAACAGTAGGTCCTTATATAAAATTTTAGGAGAGAAAAGGAGCTGCTTCTAACTTGAGACTGCAGAATGTTTTAGATACCACTAAGCTCCTTTCCATTCTGAACTTGACACTATTAAAATGCATGGTTAAGGATTAACACTTCCATGGCCATGAGATCCCCAGAGCAGACAAACAATAACAGCTGACAGCACCCAGCATCACCTTCCTACTTTCTGAGATGAGCAAGCTAGAGTCAAAAGAACCTAGTGATGTCAAGTAAATATATGGGAGCCTGTCATTGCAAAGTTCCTAATAAGGTTTCCGGGTGATTCATTGGGTGACGGGAGGCATCTGACTCACCCAGGCTGCCCTTCCTCACATCCGCAGATGTGATGGACACCTGAGCTCAGATAGTGCTTTTTCAGAGCAATCCAAGGTGTTCTTCAGAGGACACTGAAAACACAATTACTCCCCTGAGAAATGATGAGAACCAAAAATATCAACTATATTATCTTCACCAAGGTATGAGCACTGGAAAGATGAGAACCAATATTTTCCAGGGACAGTTGTTGTTCAGCGGCTAAGTTCTGTCTGAGCCTTTGTGACCCCCATGAACTGCAGTACACCAGGCCTCCCTATCCTTCACTATTTCCTGAGTTTGCTCAGACTCAGGTCCATTGAGTCAGTGATGCTATCCAACCATCTCATCTTCTGTAGCCCCTTTCTCCTCTTGCCCTCAGCCTTTCCCAGCATCAGGGTCTTTTCCAATGAGTCAGCTCTTCACATCACGTGGAAAGAGAGGTGCTCTTTTTCAGGCCTATAAGAGAACACGAGAACCGCCTGATTCCCCCTGGGGTTCATGGCAGTGGGCTGCACATGTCTGTATAGTCACAAAGTGCCGTATTATAGAAATGTCACAAAGCCAAAGGATTTCTAAACTGGGCATCCCATAAATTCTGAGCAATGAATGAGGCCTCATCTGGCTGGACTCAAAAAGCAGAACATTTGGGAATATGACCTTGCTACACAGAGCCTTCAGATAGTGAATGGAGGACAGCCTGCCAATCACCACTGAAAGATGCTCCTGGACAGCCCTCTGCAAGTGTAAAATCTTCCAACCACATCCTCTTTGCTTCTCTCTACTCTCACACAAGCTCCTGCACCCTCAAGGAATTCCTGATATTGATGTGTTATTTGATTTCCGCTAAAATAATGCTTTTAACATTGTTCAAATGTTCCGCCTCCCCTCCTTAATCTTAACTTCTTCAAGGGCGACAGGAAGCCAGTCTCCAATTTTTCATGTTCCCTGTTCTTTCTCCAAACCCTGCCCCAGACCTCACTTCAGCCCTAACCTCAGCACAGGCCCCACACTAATGCCTGTGCTATGACTTAAAGAACAGAATCCTGTTTGCTTCAACCTCAAAACACATAGAAATCCCAGGATACAGAATTCATATATGACATTGGTCAAGACAACTGCCTGTATCAGCATCATCACAGTGTTCATTCTTGCATAGCAAGTCCTTCTTAGACTAATTTTTAAGTTCCTTAAAATGGCTTATAATTTGCTTTCTAAACTATGTTTTGTCTGTGATGGTTTGCAAGACATTATGAACAGGAAAACTCAGAAGATAGAATTGGTTTTCATCAGGGCCAGGTATTGAAGATGGTCAGGATGGATTGGTGCTCTCTGTACATTTCCCTTCTCACTTCACATTGACTTTGCTGAATGCAGAAGATTATGAGACTCTGAATGGGGAGGTAGAGGGATCTTTGTAAAGATGCACAGCTTCCCTACCCACAATCAGACCCTGGAAAATTGTATAGGCTCAGGCCTCTAAAAGGTTTAGAAACCAGGTTTTAAAGACCTGCTGCACCTTAAGGCTCTGACCACTGCTTCTAATGTGTTTTCAGAATAGTGCTGTCCACAGGAAACATCTTATGACCCAGGACACCCCTGTGCCCCTCCTAAGATATCCAGGAGGACCTGGAGGCACATAAGAAGAAAGATATCTTTTCTTCTCTCCTGCTTTCCATCTTTTCTAGCTAATTTTTCCTTTTCAAGCTCCACATACATATTCACATTCAACACCCAGTTGGAAAGAATGGGAAAAATCTCACCAACTGTGACCTCATTTTTGAATTGTTTGCCCAAACAGAATAGAAGGCAGTAAACATCAGAAATTTTCATGTTAACTATAAAATTAGTATCTATGAATTAACTATGATTTAGTTAACAATGAAATTAGTAAGTACTCTGTTAAAAAAATTAAAACAATTCAAACTGGAAAGTAAAAGTTTCCACATATATATGGTTTACAAAGATTATACAAATGAAAAAGTCAACATTCTTGTTAGCATTTTGAGCTATAAGCTCTGATTTATCTTCTGAAAGATAGTATATGATTAGAACATTTGTGGAAAATCATACCAGAAAATGATAACTATAATTATTTCTTGGAATGGAGAAAAACTTACTTTTCATAACCTTTTATACTGTTTGAATTTTTCACTCTAAGCATGCATTGCCTTCTAACAGCAAAGATAAACAAATCAGACAATTAATCAATTGGCTAATTTTTAAAATTTGTTCTTGTTAAGAAGTCATCAAACCCAGTCCCTCAAATTAAAGTTCTTTTCTGGTTTGAGGATCTGAAAATAGAAGCTTTAGTCCCAGCCCTCTCATTAATATTTCTCATGACTGTGTTTCCAGTCCACAAACACAGAATTATTCTATTTATTGATTTTCATCTATTTCTTTTGTAAGTTTTGTATTTTTCCACATATATACCTTGTACATATTTGTTAAATTTATACCTAAGCATTTCAGCTTCTAGTGCCACTGTAATTCTTTTAATTTCAGTTGCTTATTACTGGTATATAAGAAAACATTTGTTTTTTGAATATTAGGCTTGTGTCCTATGACCTTGCTATGTTCACTGATTAATTCGTTGAGAGTTGTTTGTTTCTCAGTTCTTTGGGGTTTTAGATAATCTTGTCATCTGTAAACAAAAAAAAAGTTTTTTTTAATTATTTTTTGTTTTATACGGGTGTTTTCAAAAACAGAAATATAGTTAAGTTACAATGTCTTATTAGTTTCAAGTGTACAGCAAAGTATTCATTACACACACATATATATATACTGTTATATATATTATATATACGTATATAATATATATATACTGGTTCAGATTATTTTTTCCATTATAGTTATCATAAGATATTGACTATAGTTCCTTATGCTATATAGTAGGTTCTTGTCATTTACCTATTTTATATATAGTAGAAGTGACTTAGCAGCAGCAGTAGCAACAGTGTGTATATGTTAATTCCAAACTCCTAATATGTGTTAATTCCAAACTCCTAATTTATCCCCCTACGACCACCAGCTATACCTCTTGGTAACTGTAAGTTTATTTTCTATGACTGTGAGTCCATTTCTGGTTTGTAAATAAGTTCACTCATACCTTTTTTGCAGATTCCACATATAAGTAATATTAATATTATATATTTGTCTTTCTCAGACTTACTTCACTTTATACGATAATCTCTGTGTCCATCCATGTTGCTGTAAATGGTATTATTCCATTTTTTTTCATTGCTAGGCAATAGTCCATTGTATATACATATACATACATATGTGTGTGTGGGGGGGGTGTGTATGTGTGTACCATATCTTCTTTATCCATTCATCTGTCTATGGACATTTAGGTTGCTTCCAAGTCTTGGCTATTGTAAATAGTGCTGCAATAAACACTGGGATATATGTATCACGTTGAATTAGAGTTTTCTCTGGATACCTTGCCAGGAATGGGATTGCCGGATCATATGGTAACTATAATTTTAGTTTTTTAGGAACCTCCATACTGTCCTCCATAGTGGCTGTACCAATTTCCATTCCCATCAACAGTGTAAGAGGGTTTCCTTTTCTCCACACCCTCTCCAGTATTTCTATACACTCACATTAAAACATCAGCAGGAGAAATTAAGGAAACAACTCCATTTGCCATGTATCAAAAGAATAAAATGCCTAAGAATAAATCTACCTAAGGAGGCAAAAGACTTATAGTTCAAAAACTATAAGATGCTGGTGAAAGAAATTGAAGATGGCATAGATGGAAAAATATACCATGTTTTTGCATTGGAATAATTAATATTGGTAAAGTGACTACACTACTCAAGTCAATCTATACATTCACTGAAATCCATATCAAACTACCAGTAGTATTTTTACAGAAATAGAGCAAAAAAATTTTAAATTTGTATGGAAACATAGAAGACTCCTAATACCCAAGTAGCCAAAACACTCCTAAAGAAGAATGGAGTTGGAGGAATCATGCTCTCTGACTTCAGACTATAGTACAAAGCTATAGTAATAAAATCAGTATGGTAGTGGCACAAAAACAGACATATATTACATGAATGGAGGGAGATATAAACCCCAGAAATAAATATATACACTTATGGTCAATTAATCTATGGCAAAGGAGGCAAGAATACACAATGTAAAAAAGACAGCCTCTTCAATAAGTTGTGCTGGAAAAAATGGACAGCTACATATAAAAGAATGACATTAGAACACTTCATAACATTATACACAAAAATAAACTTAAAAAAGGTTAAAGACCCAAATGTAAGACCAGATACTATAAACCTACTACAGAAAAACATAGGCAGAACACTCTGACATAAATCACAGCAATTTTTTTTTGGCCACCTCCTAGAGTAATAGAAAGAAAAACAAAGATAAATAAATGGAACCTAACTAAACTTAAAAGCTTTTTCACAGCAAAGGAAACCATGAGCAAAATAAAAAGACAATGTACAGCCTAGGGAGAAAATATTTGCAAATGATGCTATGAACAAGGGATTAATTTTCAAAATATACAAATAGCTCATTCAGCTTAATATCAAAAAGCAAATAAAATAAAATAAAAAAGCAATCAAAAATGAGAAGACCTAAATAAACATTTATTTCTTCAAAGAAAACATACAGATGGCCAACATGAAAAGATGCTCAATATTGCTAATTACTAGAGAAATGCAAATCAAAACTGCAATGAGGTATCATCTCACACCAGTCAGAATGGCCATTATTTAAAAATATACAAATTACAAAGACAGTTTTATTTATTCCTGCCCAGTTTGTATAATTGTTTTTATTACCTTTTTGCGTTAGCTGGGACTCCAGCGTGATGGTGAATAGGAGTGGCAGGAGAGGACATCTGAGACTTGTTCCCAATCTTAAGCATTAGTTCCTCACCACTAAACGTAAAGTCAGCTGGAGATTTTCTGTAGGTGTTCTTTATAAAACTAAGGAACTTCCCCTCTAATCCTAGTTTCCTGAGAGTTTTTATCATGAATTGGTGCTGTATTTTGCCAAATGCCTTCTCTGTACCAATTTCTATTATCATATGACTTTTCTTTTTAACATGTCAATATGGTGGATTATACTAATTGGTTTTCTGATGTTGAACTAGCCTTGCATACATGGGATAAATTCTATTTGTGCTGTATAATACTTTTGATATCATGTTTGACTCCATTAATTAATATTTTGTTGAAAACTTTTGCTTCTATGTTGATGTAGTTTTCCCTTCTTATAATGTCTTTATCTGATGTTTTTATCAGGTTAATGCTTGCTTCATAGAATGAATCAGGAAGTGTTCTGTCTGCTTTTCTTTTTCTGCAGGAAATTGTTGAAAATTAGTATCATTTCTTCAGTAAATACACAGCATAATCAACCAGTGAACTATCTGGGATTGATGCTTTCTTCTTTTGAAAGGTTATTAATTATTGATTTTACCTCTTTAATATATATTAAAGAGATTCATATAGGCTTTTCATATAACCTATTTATCCTTGGGAGAACTTGGCAGGTCATGTGTTTCAAGGAAGTGATCTATAAATCTAAATTATCAATTTATTGAGCATAGAATTATACATGGCATTCCTTTATTATCTTTTTAATGTCCACTGACTCAGTGGAGACATTCTTTCTTTATCTGGAAAGTCTTGGGTCATCTCGTTTTTTTCCTTGGTTAGGGTGACTAAATGTTTATCAATTTTATTTTTATTTTCAAAGAATGAGATTTTGGTCTTATTGACTTTCCCTATGACTTTATTTTCAGCTTCATTGACATTTGCTCTGATTTGTATTATTTTTTGACTTGCTTTGGGCTTAAATTGTAATTCTTTCTCTAGTTTCCTAAGGTGGAAGCTAGGGTATTGATTTAAGATATTTTTTTTTCTATCATATGCACTAAACACATTAATTCCTTCTAAGCACTGCACTTTCACTGCATTCCACAAATTTTGATGTTTTATTTTCATTTAGTTCAAAATAATGTTTAATTTCTCTTGAGATTTTTTCTTTTATTCAAGTATTATTTAGAAGTGTTGTGTTTAATTTCCAAATATTTGAGTATCTTCCAGTTTTTTTTTTTTGTTACTGATTTCCAGTTAATTTATGGTCTAAGAATATACTTAATAGGATTTCCATTATTTTTAATTTGTTAAGATGTGTTTTATGGCCCAGAATGTCACTATTCCATGTGAACTTGAGAAAAATGTATATTCTGTTGTCATGGGATGGACTAGTGTACAAATGTAAATGAGATCAAGTTGATTGATATGCTATTTAGATCAAGTATATAATTTCTGATTCTGAAACTACTTATCTATCAATGACTGAAAGAGGTATTAAAATCTGCAACCATAGCACGGATTTTTCCATTTTCCCTTGTAGTCCTGTCAGTTTTGTCTCATGTGTTTTGGCACTCTTTTATTAGTTTGTTGTTTAGTGGCTAAGTCATGTTCAACTCCTTTGCAACCCCATGGGCTGTAGCCCACCAGGCTCCTCTGTCTATGGGATTTCCCAGGGAAGAATATAGGAGTCAGTTGCCATGTTCTTCCCCAGGGACCATCCCAACCCAAGAGTCAAACTCACATTTCCTGGACTGGCAGGCAGATTCTTTACCACCGAGCCACCAAGGAAGCCCTCATATACCCTCAAATTTTAGGGGCCCCTGCCAGACTGAAGGGGTTTCTAAAATTTGGGGCTTGACAAGACCCAACCCAGAGCTAGGTGTTCCCATCCTAAGAGTCTTTGCCTGTAGCCTGGGCAGGACTCTGAGTCTGGGAGGGGAATCTTGCTGTGATTCAAAGCTTACTAAATGTCCCTGGTGGAATCCAGACAGGTGTAACCAAAGCTATCACTAGGCAGACCTGGACTGGGTATGATGGGTTAGCTGCACATACATTACGGATTATTATGTCTTCTTGGATAATTGACTCCTTGTTAATATATAATTATGACCCCAATATTATTATATAATTTCTTTATTCCTAATAATTTTCCTTGTCCTGAAGTCTGCTTTGTCTGAAATTAATACAGTAACTCCAGCTTTCTTTTGATTAATGTTAGCATTGTATATCTTTTACCATCCCTTTACTTTGAAAATATCTAAAACATTACATTTAAAGTGGTTTTCTTGTAGACAAAATATAGTTGGTTCTTATATTTTTATTCACTCTTACAATTTCTCTCTTTTAATTGGTATATTTAGGCCATTTGCATTAAAGGGATTACTGATATAGTTGGATTCAGTTCAGTTCAGTTGCTCAGTCATGTCCGATTCTTTGCGACCCCATGAATCGCAGCATGCCAGGCCTCCCTGTCCATCACCAACTCCCAGAGTTCACTCAGACTCACGTCCATCGAGTCGGTGATGCCATCCAGCCATCTCATTCTCTGTCGTCCCCTTCTCCTCCTGCCCTCAGTACCTCCCAGAATCAGAGTCTTTTCCAATGAGCCAACTCTTCCCATAAGGTGGCCAAATACCTATTATATTTGTAGCTGTTTCTATTCATTACACTTGTTTCTTTTCCTCATCTTTTTCATGCTATCTTTGGTTTTAATTACATGAATCCATTTTCTCTTCTTTCTTAGTATATCAATTATTCTTCTTTAAAAAAAAAAATTAGTGGTTGCCCTAGAGTTTGAAATATGCATTTTAAATTAATGTAGGCCTACCTTCAAGTAAAGGCATACTATTTCACATTTAGTAAAAGTACCTTATAATAGAGTTTTCCCAATTCCTCCTCCCGGTCCCTTATGACATTTCTGTTAGTCATTTCACTTATCTATAAACCAAATAATACAGTTACATTATACAAGTAAATTATTACTATGATTACCTCAACAGTTATCTTTTAGATGAATTAAGAGTAAGAAATGTTAAAAAAAAAAAAAAACTATTTTACTTTTTTCTCCAGGTAAGCATATTTCAGTGTGACTTTTCTATATTCACCTGTCTCTTAGATTTCAAAGTGCTGGTTTGCACCACAATATAATTCTCTGCTGGTCCAAGAAAAAGTTAGTTTTCAATTTACTCAGCTTTTTTCTTTTTGTAAGAATGGCAGTGATGACTTCCAAGCTCTTCAAATGTAGGATTTAAAATTGAGAGACCCTTTTGGCTTGTGTTTTAATATTCTCACTTACACAATGGAAATGATTCTGCCCTGAAGGCTTCAAGGTATTGCATCATACAAGGAGGGAGACTTTCAGGATAATCACAAGCCAGGACATTCTGGTAGGAGTTTTTTTTTTTTTTTTTTTGGCCTACTGTGGGGCATAAGCCAGGATGTTCTATTTGATCTATCAGTCTGTCTTTCATTTTATCAATGTTGATTACTTTTTCATTCTACTCATTCAGAATTTCACAGACTTCATGTATTTTTGCCCATGGAGATTTCTGAATTGTCATAAAATACTAGATTATGTATTTCTCTTAGCTTCTATATCCCTAACATTTTGCCCTACTCTGCATTTTCACAGTATATACTCTGTCAAAAATAGAATCAGACTAAAGTTAGGAATAACAATGGAGGAACTCAGGTGAGTTATAGATTGTGGACTTAGAGATTGTTGTACTGAGTGAAATAAGTGAAATAAGTCAGAGAAAGACAAATATCATATACCATTTATATGTGGAATCTATAAAAAGGGGTACAAATGAACTTATCTAATATAAAATAGAAACAGAAGTAGAGATGTAGAAAATAAACTTATGGTTTGTTTTGCTATACACCTGAAACTAACACAACATTGTAAATCAACTATACTCCATTAAACATTTTTAAAGATTGTAATAGCCACTTTTTCTAGAATTCTAAAATACTCACTATACAAGGAACATGAGAATTCATGCTGTTCAGTCATCCATCCAAAGCAAGAATCTCTCCAAGCCCACTTACATTACTAAGATAGTAGTTCTTGCCCTCAGCCAAAACTCATCTTACAATTTTTCTTCTCAATTTATTGTTCAAGACTTCACCTTCGAAGGAATTGTCAGAATCCCCCAGTTGAGAACCACCGGAAGGCTTCATTAACATTAAGGATTTACTCCCCACCGTACTGTGAGCGGAATAAACTGCTGCCTGTCTCCTCCTCTGCTTTGGTCTCCTGGCCACTCTTAATCCATGTGACAAGGGCCCAGAGAGCCAAGGTAACCCAGCTTTGAAATAAATGATGTGAACCCTGGTGCCAAATGTGTAAGTAAAGTTCAAAGATTTATGCTATCTTTTAAAATTCGGCCAATTCCAGCACACAAGAAAAAAATCAATTGTTGGGCCTGCTTTGTTCTTGAAAAAAATCAATCATGGTTCTTGCCAAGGATCCCATTACCCTCTGGATGCTGGGGTCCCTCCTTCACATCCCCCATTGCGTGTTGACATCAGCTCTATTGAACCGCATTTCCATAAGGTTTCTGTCTCGGTTTAAGATTGAAACCACCTTTTATACTCCCTTCTCCTCCAAGTATCCTTAGATCCCTATTACTTTTCCCCAGAATAGCTGTAAGTGTGTGAACTAATTAGCTTAGAGAGTGCAAGCTCCCTTAATGCCTTAGGAACCCTGCCATCCCACACTGATTTCTCTAGGTTCTGAGCTACAAAATAGCCCCTCACTCGGTTTTGGCTTAATTATTCTTCAAGGTTATCCCTGTGTCACTCCTGTCCATGTTCCTTTTCTTCTCTGCTTCTGTTTTTAAGAGGATTTTTAAATAGGTTCGGCAGTTCAGCCGTTTTTGACTCATTACTAGCTTCAATCCCCTTTCCCACTTATGACTTGTCCTATTTTTCTCTCGCCTTACCTCCTTCTCTGCTATATTTGCAAGAGTGTTTCTGATTCTCTCTGACCCCTTTGCAGGCTGGAATTGTTCTATGTTTTTGTGGCTTGTACTTCCCCCCGCACTTTGAACTAATCTCGCATGGCCTTGATTTGGGAACTGGCCCTTCCCCTTCCCTGTTTATAGCACAGACAGATCTTTCCCTTCATCTTTCAGTTGCTCCTTCAAGAAGAGGACTGAATGTTCCCTCAAACGTCAGGATGCCCACAGGACAGGCAAAAGCACTAAGAAGACAATTTGCCTGTCCACGGTGGTTCAACAACACCCCAGCCTTCTGGGTTTACAATCCACCTACCAATTTACATTGTTCACCTTTGACAGAAACCAGAATCCTGAGGTGAGAATAATAAAAACAAATGTAACAATTATAATAATAATGTCACCTCCCACTGGAGAGCATGGAAGTCTTTTCAAACACTTTCTTACAAATTATCTCATCCAGAAGACACATTACACGAGACTTTTTTTATTTCTTGCTTTCTTCTCATGATTCTGATTATTTTCTATTTTCCTCTAACCTCCTATTGTAATTTCTCTTTCCCACTCACTTTGCATTATCAAGCATCACTTTAAAGAACCATGGAAGGCACTTCAGAGCTGGGTCTACACCAAGGAATTTTGAACTTTGTGAAGTAGAAGAACCCAAAGTTGATACTGAAGCCAGAGCTCACATCCTACAAGGAATGTGGAGGGATGATAAGAAAACCAATGATTAAAACCTCACAGCCAAGCACACCCAACAGAAATAGGACAGAAGACCCAAGCATCACTCAGTAACCCCAACCGCAGGTTCTGGGCAGCACCTCATTCCAGGTACCACAGATCACATTGATAGAAATGGGCTCTTCAGTGAGACTGAATCTGGTTGTCAAGTAGAACTAAGTTCGCAAGGTATGGGCCTCTGTGGATAGAAAGTCTGGGCAAGAAAAGTTGATACTGAAGCCAGAGCTCACATCCTACAAGGAATGTGGAGGGATGATAAGAAAACCAATGATTAAAACCTCACAGCCAAGCACACCCAACAGAAATAGGACAGAAGACCCAAGCATCACTCAGTAACCCCAACCGCAGGTTCTGGGCAGCACCTCATTCCAGGTACCACAGATCACATTGATAGAAATGGGCTCTTCAGTGAGACTGAATCTGGTTGTCAAGTAGAACTAAGTTCGCAAGGTATGGGCCTCTGTGGATAGAAAGTCTGGGCAAGTAAGCAGAGTAGTGTGCTAGGTAGAGATATAAGAAAAAGAAATACCCAGCAACAAAGCAAGGCAGCCAACACAAAGACCAGGAAAACAGATCTTCAGAAGTCCACTGTGATGGCCCAAACTGGAGATAGGGCCTTTAAAGAGGTGGTTAACCTAAAATGNCTAAGTTTAAATGTTAGTACTTGATCTCATTTTATACCTGTACTTTAAGTAAGGTTTTAAGTTGAAATGTCATTATTTCTATATCAGAAGGATTAAAGGAAACAGGAACCCAGTGGCTTGGTGGTTTAGGAAGAACACCTGGTGATGGTGGCTCACTAAATTTGGCCCCCGCATGGTTCTGATTAGTTTGAGACTTAAAAAGTAAGGTGGGACTTGATAAGCTAGAGTTCCAGTTTTGATTGTTTGGAAAATTTTTGTTCTTTTCCCCATTTTGCATGGTCTGCCACGCAGCTGATGATGAATTATAAGTATGTCCTCTTTCCTTTTTCTTGTGAACAATCTTCATTTGGGAATTCTGATCGTTGGTCTTCTGTCTACTAAGCTGTTGTTGGTTTTTACTAACATTTCTAGTTTGAGGGGCAGGAATGTTATACCTCTCTCCACCACCCATCTTCAGCTTCTTTGTCACCTTTCAGTCTGCTTTTCCGATTATAGGATTTCCACTACCTGTCCTCTTCCTTGCTGCCACACCCAGGATAATAGATGTTGCTTTCTGACAGATCCTTTCCTTTGTCTCAATACAGAAGTTTTCATGGGCCGATCTGCTGAGTTCAGCCTAGGAGCTGAGGCCAACATCTGAGTCTCCTCAGCACACAAGTTTCAGAGAAGTCTTAGCGACTTCAAGCCCGGGACTACGGCGGTGGCGGCTTCTGCTCGGCTTCGAAGTCCCCCTCCCCTTCCAGGGAGAGACAAGGCACGGAACGGGCGAAGCCCACGAGCACCTACGAGTCAGCTGGTGGCCACCTCCACTTTTTTTTTTTTAATGGAGATGAGTGAAAATATGTTAAGGTGTGCCTTCTATTCAAAAAGGAGCTGAATCTACAACTAAGTCAATTATTCACATAGATGAGGAAGAAAGGATGATCTTATTTTCAATAATACTGTTCATGATCCAAAAATATGTGCTATTTTAATTTATGCAAAAGCATAAAACATCAACAACCACTTGATTATTTGTATTAGAAAAAAGAAATACCAGAATCTCCAAAATACTTAATAATACTATCCTGCCTCTTCCTGCAAAATATTTCATGGATCTTATTGGGAAGAACCCCTGGAGGAGGGCATGGCAACTCACTCCAGTATTCTTGCCTGGAGAATTGTATGGACAGAGGAGCCTGGCGGGCTATTAGTCCATGGGGTTGCAAAGACTTGGACATGACTGAAGTGACTTAGCACAGCATGAAAGATTTTTAAGTTAAATGCAGAAAAAGTAAATAGGTTAAAAAAAAAAAAACAGCACAGCAAAGCCTAGATGAGGTATGGAGAACATGAAAGTACTGCTGTGGTTCAGAATCACTACATGGGCTATCACATGTGATACATTTATTGTTCAGCCAAGTTTACAATGGCCTAAAATCAACAAAGCAATGAGGACTATAAAGAGGAAAAAGGAAATATCACTGACTTAGAAAGAAAAAGATCACTTGGCACCAAACACCTCCGAGTAGAAGAGCTACAATGAGGAATAAGAAAGGTGCTCAACAGCTATGTCTCCTCTGGAACAGAAAAAGGAAGTAGAGAGGAAACAAAGTAAGGAAACTTAAATTTTTTTTAGGGAGAAAAGAATAAAATTAATCTCTTATTAATCTCCTAAAAAAACACTAAATGTAAAACTTTTACTTTGACTCTGTAGTGGCTAACATGGGAATCCCATGATGAATAACAAACCTGGGCTCATCTTCTAGAAATACAGACTCAATAAATATATAATTGCATTAAGATGTGAGCATTGACTTTTAAAAAAAGAGAATAAAAATAGCCATCATGTGGGAATCAAAATGGCAAAAGATATAGTTATACCAAGTTTCTCCAAGAAAAGATATAAATTAGACAGTAATGGTATTTCAGTCTTTTAGGGAAAAAGCAGCTAAACTTTAGAGAATGAGAGTGAGAAAAAGGATCTCTTACTTAATTATACAGTATAAGATATGAATGTAATATTTTAAAATATGAAACAATAAGCTACCTAGAAAATGATCAATTTCTAGAATAAAAAGGTCAAGAAAAAATATCCATGGGCCCAAATATGATTACTGCTACTCGATTTTTATTGTAGCTTATCTTCTTTTTTGGGGGGTGAAGTGGGCAATGATCCAGGAAAATCTAGAAGGATCAAAACTAAATCAAAAGAAGTTCATAAGAAAACAAGCATACTTCAGTGATGAAGGCTACTGTCAAAATGATATAATTTTCTAGTATATCTTTATATTTTAGGGAAACAGCACAAATCAGGTTTCTAGTAATAAGTAGAAATATCAATAACCTGATATGCAGATGGCACCACCCTTATGGCAGAAAGTGAAGAGGAACTAAAAATCCTCTTGATGAAAGTGAAAGAGGAGAGTGAAAAAGTTGGCTTAAAGCTCAACATTCAGAAAACGAAGATCATGGCATCTGGTCCCATCACTTCATGGGAAATAGATGGGGAAACAGTATCAGACTTTATGTTTTTGGGCTCCAAAATCACTGCAGATGGTGACTGCAGCCATGAAATTAAAAGACGCTTACTCCTTGGAAGGAAAGTTATGACCAACCTAGATAGCATATTCAAAAGCAGAGACATTACTTTGCCAACAAAGGTCCGTCTAGTCAAGGCTATGGTTTTTCCAGTGGTCATGTATGGGTGTGAGAGTTGGACTGTGAAGAAGGCTGAGTGCTGAAGAACTGATACTTTTGAACTGTGGTGTTGGAGAAGACTCTTGAGAGTCCCTTGGACTGCAAGAAGATCCAACCAGTCCATTCTGAAGGAGATCAGCCCTGGGTGTTCATTGGAAGGACTGATGCTAAAGCTGAAACTCCAGTACTTTGGCCACCTCATGCGAAGAGTTGACTCATTGGAAAAGACTCTGATGCTGGGAGGGATTAGGGGCAGGAGGAGAAGGGGACAACAGAGGATGAGATGGCTGGATGGCATCACCGACTTGATGGACATGAGTTTGAGTGAACTCCGGGAGTTGGTGATGGACAGGGAGGCCTGGCGTGCTGTGACTGATGGGATTGCAAAAGTCGGACACAACTGAGTGACTGAACTGAACTGAACCCATAAATTAGAGAAAGAAATTTGTAAAAAAAACTCTATAAAACAAATTCTAATATGCTTTGTCCTCTTGTTTTTGGCTAAATGTAGTTGAGACTCTATGTAGTTACATAAATCTTGTGTACAATGGACTCCAGAAGGTCAATACTATTTAAATTATATCAACAAAACTGTCAGTTTTGATATAACATTTGGCAACAAAATTAAATATTATTCAACCTAGATATTTAAATTTAATCTGCACATGTACATATATATGTGTAGTAAATGCAGATGAATTCATATATAATTTAAAGTGTTTTTCTTAATTTTACATTTAACTAAAATAATAAAGATTATACATGTATCCAAAAGAGATTTAAATTTGACAACTGCTGGACATAATTTGGTCAAATTTAAATAGTAACAAACTGAGAAAGAATAAAATATGCATAAAGACTCATAAAAACACATACACATTTTTGGCAAACATAAATAAGGGCACTTATTGCCAAACATAATATAACAAAGCATTATATAAGAGAAGCAATTGCAATGCACTCATTCTTACTGTAGTTTAAGGTAATTATTAATTAAAACCTTACTTTAGGAGTAGCCAGTTTGAAACAAAACATTTTTCCACTGGAAAATTTAGTATTACTATGACTAATCTTTCAGAGCTATGTATTTCCTTCAAAACAGCTTATGTCTTTGTACATAATTTGGATCACATACCCATGCCTCTGACTGAATGGGCCTCATGTTGCTTAGTAGCACCTCTTCATAGTTTCCATAATCAATGAATTTAACAACTGCTGTCATACCTGAAGAATGAAGAGCTTCAACTTCTGCTCGGTAAAACTGAGGAGACAAAAAGGAGTTTTAAACAGGACGATCAACATTGTCTAGATAAGGTGATGCATGATGGAAATATAAATACTCGAAATGTTACAATGTTAGCATTTTTTTGAAAGCTCATTTTTAAATCAATTATATTGTGATATCATTGTTTAGCTTTAAGTGGAAAACATAATAATCTGATATATGTCTATATTATGAAAGGACCACCACAATAAGTTTAGTTAGTGTCCATCACCACACATGGTTATATTTTTTCCTTAGGATGAAAACTTTAAAGATATAAATCTCTTAGCTAAGATATAAATTCTCTTAGCAACTTTGAAATATATAATATTTTAAGAAATAATTTTTAAGATAATGCATTTTTAATTTATTTTCATTGGAGGATAATTACATTACAATATTGTTATGGTTTTTGCCATACATCAACATGAATCAGCCACAGGGGCACATGTGTCTCCCCATCTGAACCCCCCTTCCCACTTTCCTCCCCACCCCATCCCTTAAGTTGTCCCAGAGCAGGGCTTTGAGCCCTGCTTCATGCATCAGACTTGCACTGGTCATCTATTTTACATGGGGTAATATGCATGCTTCAGTGTCATTCTCTCAAATCATCCTACCCTCACGTTCTCCCACAGAGTCCGAAATTTACTCCTGGATAATCATAAATTGGCTAAGAAAAAGAGATTCTCTTATCTGTGTAAGTTCTGATATACACTGAGCAGTAGTAAGATTTCAGAACCAAGAGGATCAGTAGAGAATATTCATATGCTAATGGATGCAAAAAGAACTAGTGTTCTTCAACGTCTCCTTGTTATCCTTGTTACCCACCGAAGCCCTTTGAGAGTAGTAAAACAGTTCTTATGTGCTAATTAGAGTATATAAGTATGAAGTAGTTTATTTAAAAAACAGAAATACATGACAAAGAAAAATCCTCAAAGGCTCATTGTCATTGCTATAGTCATACAGGCAGCTGTGGTGAAGCAGAGCTCCCAGACAGGAAGTAAGCACACTACTTATATCCAGGATTTATAGGATTTAAGACACTGTAAGACCAAACCCTTTTATTTCTTCAGTTTATCCAGTATTACTTGGCTCTGGGAACCAATGCACAAAGTCACCAGGAACTGAATTCACATAACAACTTCAATTTTTAATTTATCTGTTAAGGAACTTGGAGTAGATCAACTGATTGGAGTATTCCCTTCACTATAGATCAACCCATTTAGGACTCAAATTATAGGTCTGAATGTTGCTTAATGAACATGAAATAGCAACAACAAACTCTTAAGATTCTTATCTACTCTCAAGGAAAGTTTTCTTCAAACAAGGGAGTTGGACGCTCTTGTAACAGTCTACCCTGACAGTGACTCAGTGTAACAGGACCCCACGAGACCTTCCTGGGACAGACGTTCCTTCTCCCCCAGGCCCTCCACCTGCTGCTTGTCTACAGAAAAGCTTAACCAAGGAATCAATATAATCAGAGAAGTGAAAAAATGTGGAAACAAAGGAAAACAGTCAAGCAAGACAAAATAATAGTTTAGCCATTAAGCAAAGTTAAGGACCTTCAGTTTCTCCTCAAGAGCTACAGATACATATTCTGAGTTAAATCTTTGGACTGTTTTGCAGATACCAAAATCCCCACTAGACAGAAGTTAACCGCATGATGACCAGACTCTTCCATCTTACATAATTTCAAGAACTGGCCTCAAGGAAATGGGAACAATACTTGTACTTAAAACAACTATATGATGCTGACCAGACCACTACATGACCAATTTCAAGATGATTTTTGGAGCTGATGATGACTTTTGGAGCTGTTCTGCATGTAGCCCCCCTCCACCAACTCTTCCATCTACCTGTACCTCCCTAAATATCTCCTTTAAAAGCTCTTGCCCCTGATCAGCAAAAGGGAGCTGGTTAGGGGAGCTAGTTTTTGGGCCATGAGTCCATCTTTTTCCCAGAACAGCACCAGTTTCCTCAACAAAGCCGTCTTCTCTTTTACCCAACACTTGGTTCTCAAAAATTGGCTTTCAAGCAGCAAGTACCAAGCCTGAGTTCAATAACCTTCATGGGTTCACCGGAATCAGAAAATGCTAAAGGCAACAAAAATTCTTATTCTTGATAACCTTTGAAATTAGCAGTTACTGTGGCTGTACCAGGAAAGAATCTGCTTTTACTAGTGTGCGTGTGGCTTGCCAAGTCACCTCAGTTGTGTCTGACTCTTTGTGACCCTATGGACTGCAGCCTGCCACACTCCTCTGTTCATGGGATTCTCCAGGCAAGAATAATGGAGTGGATTGCCATACCCTCCTCCAGGGGATCTTCCTGACCCAGGGATCTAACCTGCGTCCTTTACGCTTCCTGCATTGGCAGGCAGGTTCTTTACCTCTAGCACCATCAGGGAAGCCCAACTAACTAGTATATGCCATACTATAAGAGTCACTAAATTAATCCATGGTATTTCTTTTCCAGAACTGGATGCAAGAAGATTAGAGATACCATGCCAGAATTTTTCCTTATCTTAGAAATCTAGTTATATATTCACATCTCTCCTTTCCTCCTTTATTTCTTAGCCTTACACTTCCATGTTCTGTAAATTGCTGTATGAACTACTTCAACTGTAAGCTTTTTAGACAATGATGTCAGTTAAGTTCAACAATGACAAACAATCATAATATATAAACTAGAAAAACAACTTGACATCCTTTTAGGAACTTACTAAAGATAACCTGTGTAAAAAATGACTTCTACATAACATGCAAAGGTGTAGTGATATGGCATTTGATATGGCTAGGAGTGCAGGAAGAGCTTCCTGGGGCAAATGACAACGGGTATAATCTTCAAGGATGAAGAGTATTTAGCCAAGCTAAGAACTGAGAAAGGTGTTCCAGTAAAAGTTACAGAAACAAAACGTGAAGAAGAGTATGAAGTGAAGTGAATTCACACAGTCGTGTCCGACTCTTTGTGACCCCATAGGCTGTAGCCCTCCAGGCTCCTCAGTCCATGGGATTTTCCAGGCATGAATACTGGAGTGGGTTGCCATTTTCTTCTCCAGGGGATCTTCCTGACCCAGGGATTGAACCTGGGACTCCTGCATTGTAGGCAGACGCTTTACCATCTGAGTATAAAGAAAGTGAAGTCGCTCAGTCGTGTCTGACTCTTTGTGATCCCGTGGACTGTAGCTACCATGCTCCTCTGTCCATGGGATTTTCAGGCAAGAGTAATGGAGTAGGTTGCCATTTCTTTCTCCAACCGTCTGAGTATAGGGTACAACAAATATTTTTAAATAATTATGGCATGATGTAAGAAGGGTTGGCCAATAGGACAAGATAGTAAGGGTCAGTGGATAGAGGCTCTACAGGCATGCTAGACTACAAGTGAAATATTTTAACTAGAAGAATGACAAGATCACAGTGATGGCAGTTCCAGTGACAATTTTAAGAGGAATAAGACTTAAGACAAGGAGACTATTTTAAAGGTCTATCCCAGTTGATAGGGCTGTAAGAGCTGAACTAGTCATGGCAGATGTACAGGGAGAAGGAGGATTGTTCCAAATGCTCAGTCTTTCTATGAAAGTAAAGCTTGAGAGAAGGCAAGATATCATGAGGAATGTTTTAAATGATAACTAACTGATTGCTTCCAAAACATCATTTACAATGTAATTAAGATTATGGTTTCTTAATGACAGTTATAGATAATGCTTTTCTTAAGCCTTTACCCTAGTCTCTGGCTAGAAAATTGGAAAGTTGCCTGTTCTTGACAAGACATTGAAAAGTTATCTCTTAAATTAGGTGGTTTTATAAGATAACTAATGCCATCTCTTTCACAGAGTATTATTTATCTTATTTGCTTAATGGTGTATCTATACAGAGCCTACAACCCTTCACTCTAAACTGAAAAACATCCCCATAAAATCAAAGTAGTCCCCTTACGAGATCATTCAATTATTCCAACAATCCTCTAAAAGCTCAAAATATTTTGGGAAATATTAGGCCCCATCTTTCAGAAGCTATATGAGATTATTTTGAGTATATTCAGTAGAGACAATATATGAATTTAGTACTATTGATTTTCTGAGAAAATTACAGTTGAAAGTAAAGCTTTAATAACAGTCTGATCAGGTATTTGAAGATACTTGGTTCATAGCACAGGCAAAACTATCTGATGTATCCCAAGCACCTAACACTTAGCAACTACTCAATTATGGTTTATTGAACACTCAATATTTGTTACAAACTTGTCTAAGTTTAAATATCTTAAGACTGTCATTATTCTCTGTTGCTTTGTTTCTGGTCATTCATATTCTCTCTATATTTTTAACATGCCTCATAATCTTTTTTAGGATGCCAGACATTATATCAATAGGTGAAATACCACGAAGAGGTTCTAAAAAATATTACTTTTCCATCAAAGAGGATTATATTTTGGGAAGCTGTCAGACAGAGTACAAGTAGATACCCTTGATCATGTGCAGGGATGATTTTAGGCTTTCTACTGGCTTGCTTGTATTTTGCACTTAGTACTAGGACACAATCCGTACAGGATTTCAGTGAAAGCCTGTGTCTTCCTACCAAGCCTTTCAAACATTATTGGACTTGAACTCAAATTATTCACTTCCTCTGTTTGTCAGGGTCACCAACTCCACATTGTTCAATGTGAAAAAAAATTTTTGCCACCTTCATATTTATCATTCACAGAAGTATTTTATAGAAGTGACAAAAAGACAAAGACAAAGTTGCTCAGTCGTGTCCAACTCTGTGACCTCATGGACTATATATATACATGTAGTTCATGGAATTCTGTAGGCCAGAATATTGGAGTGGGCAACATTTCCCTTCTCCAGAAGATCGGTCGAACCCAGGTCTCCTGCATTGCAGGTGGCTTCTTTACCAGTTGAGCCACAAGGGAAGCCCAAGAATACTGAAGTGAGTAGGCTATCCCTTCTCCAGCACATCTCCCCGACCCAAAAATCCAACTGGAGTTGCCTGCATCGTAGGTGGATTCTTTACCAACTGAGCTATCACAGAAGTCCCTTACAGAAGTGAACCCTCCAAGGAGGACAATGTTAGCTCTATAAACTAACTCTAATTTTCAACTACTTCTTGGCTCTACCTTAATGGAGAAATGCCGAAGCATAAGTAATCCCCACAACTAGCCAAATCAAACAGTTCTTGTGATTGGGAAAGTGAGTGGTCTCAGCTGCAAGAGTACGAGTTCAGATGGTGATGAACACCTGCACTCGCTTTCCCAGTCTCCTAAGCGCCAAGGAGGAACCATAAGACAGTTCCAACCAGTGAGAATATCTGTTGGTATTTCTGGGAAGGCTTTTACTTTTCTTGAAAAAAAGAAAAGACACAGTTAGTGCAGTCTCTTCCTCTCCTTTCAGCCTTGAATAAAAACTTGACAGCAGAGAAGCTGCTACTAGCCACATTCACACAAAAACCTTAAAAGACTATGCCACGTAGTTGTACCTGGACCCCTTCTTGCTGCTATCATTAGGTAACACCTAACACCCTGTTCATTTCCAAGGCAAACCATTCAATATCACAGTAATCCAAGCCTATGTCCCAACCAGTAATGCTGAAGAAGCTGAAGTTGAATGGTTCTATGAAGACTTACAAAACCTTTTAGAACTAACACCCCAAAAAGATGTCCTTTACATTATAGGGGACTGGAATGCAAAAGTAGGAAGTCAAGAAACACCTGGAGTAACAGGCAAATCTGGCCATGGAGTACAGAATGAAGCAGGGAGGGCAAAGATTAATAAGAGTTTTTCCAAGAGAACGCACTGGTCATAACAAACACTCTCTTCCAGCAACACAAGAGAAGACTCTATACATGGACATCACCAGATGGCCAACACCGAAATCAGACTGATTATATTCTTTGCAGCCAAAGATGGACAAGCTCTATACAGTCAGAAAAAACAAGACCAGGGGCTGACTGTGGCTCAGATCATTAATTCCTTATGGCCAAATTGAGACTTAAATTGAAGAAAGTGGGGAAAACCACTAGACCATTCAGGTATGACCTAAATCAAATTCCTTGTGATTATACAGTAGAAATGAAAAATAGATTTAAGAGACTAGATCTGATAGACAGAATGCCTGATGAACTATGGAATGAGGTTCGTGACATTGTACAGGAGACAGGGATCAAGACCATCCCCATGGAAAAGAAATTCAAAAAAGCAAAATAGCTGTCTGGGGAGGCCTTACAAATAGCTGTGAAAAGAAGAGAAGTGAAAAGTAAAGGAGAAAAGGAAAGATATAAGCATCGAATGCAGAGTTCCAAAGAATAGCAAGGAGAGATACAAAAGCCTTGCTCAGCAATCAATGCAAAGAAATAGAGGAAAACAACAGAATGGGAAAGACTAGAGATCTCTTCAAGAGAATTAGAGATATCAAGGGAACATTTCATGCAAAGATTGACTCAATAAAGGACAAAAATGGTATGGATCTAACAGAAGCAGAAGATATGAAGAAGAGGTGGCAAGAATAACACAGAAGAACTGTACAAAAAAGATCTCCATGACCTGGATAATCATGATGGTGTGATCACTCATCTAGAGCCAGACACCCTGGAATGTGAAGTCAAGTGGGCCTTAGAAAGCATCACTACGAACAAAGCTAGTGGAGGTGATGGAATTCCAGTTGAGCTATTCCAAATCCTGGAAGATGATGCTGTGAAAGTGCTGCACTCAACATGCCAGCAAATTTGGAAAACTCAGCAGTGGCCACAGGACTGGAAAAGGTCAGTTTTTATTCCAATCCCAAAGAAAGGCAATGCCAAAGAATGCTCAAACTACCACACAATTGTACTCATCTCACATGCTAGTAAAGTAATGCTCAAAATTCTCCAAGCCTGGCTTCAGCAATATGTGAACCATGAATTTCCAGATGTTCAAGCTGGTTTTAGAAAAGGCAGAGGAACCAGAGATCAAATTGCCAACATCTGCTGGATCATGAAAAGAGCAAGAGATTTCCAGAAAAACACCTATTTCTGCTTTATTGACTATGCTAAAGCCTTTGACTATATAGATCACAATAAACTGTGGAAAATTCTGAAAGAGATGGGAATATCAGACCACCTGATCTGCCTCTCCAGAAACCTATATGCAGGTCAGGAAGCAACAGTTAGAATTGGACATGCAACAACAGACTAGTTCCAAATAGGAAAAGGAATACATCAAGGCTGTATATTGTCACCCTGCTTATTTAATTTATATGCAGAGTACATCATGAGAAATGGTGGGCTGGAAGAAACACAAGCTGGAATCAAGTTTGCCAGGAGAAATATCATAACCTCAGATATGCAGATGACACCACCCTTATGGCAGAAAGTGAAGAGGAACTAAAAAGCCTCTTGATGAAAGTAAAAGAGGAGGGTGAAGAAGTTGGCTTAAATCTCAACATTCAGATCATGGCATCTGGTCCCATCACTTCATGGGAAATAGATGGGGAAACTGTGGAGACAGTATCAGATTTTATTTTGGGGGGCTCCAAAATCACTGCAGATGGTGACTGCAGCCATGAAATTAAAAGACACTTACTCCTTGGAAGGAAAATTATGACCAATCTAGCTAGTATATTGAAAAGCAGAGATACTACTTTGCCAACAAAGGTCCGTCTAGTCAAGGCTATGGTTTTTCCGGTGGTCTTATATGGATAAGAAAGTTGGACTGTGAAGAAGACTGAGCGCCGAAGAATCGATGCTTCTGAACTGTGGTGTTGGAGAAGACTCTTGAGAGTCCCTTGGACTGCAAGAAGATCCAGCCAGTTCATTCTAAAGGAGATCAGCCCTGGGATTTCTTTAGAAGGAATGATACTAAAGCTGAAACTCCAGTACTTTGGCCACCTCACACGAAGAGTTGACTCATTGGAAAAGACCCTGAGGCTGGGAGGGATTGGGGGCAGGAGAAGAAGGGGATGACAGAGGATGAGATGGCTGGATGGCATCACTGAGTCGATGGACGTGAGTCTGAGTGAATTCCAGGAGTTGGTGATGGACAAGGAGGCCTGTCATGCTGTGATTCATGGTGTCGCAAAGAGTCGAACACGACTGAGTGACTGAGCTGTACTGAACTGAACACTCTGTTTATTCCTCATCATTCATTGAACACAATGGGGCTTGTTTCCTGATCCCAAGCCCTATAGCATCTCTTAAAACATCCTACCACACTTCCTAGCCTAAATTTCATTCCTTAAAATCTTCAGGTAACATTATCTCCACTATTCCTTCCAGTCACACATATGGGCACAGCCATCTCAAGTGAAACTACTCTATACATAAAATAGTTGTTTCAAATATATTTTTTACTTGTCTTCACATTCACCTAGGTCCTTCACAATAGTTTTCCTAGTACGACTACTCTAGTTTTTATTACCTTGCTAATATCTCCAGCTGACTCATTGGAAGGGTCCCTGATGCTGGGAAGATTGAGGGCAGAAAGAGAAGAGGACATCAGAGGAACAGATGGCTGGATGGCATCTCCGACGCAATGGACATGAAGTGAGGCAAACTTCGGGAGATGGTGTGGGACAAGGGGCCTGGACGGCTACAGTCCATGGGGTCGCAAAGAGTGGGACATGACTGGATGACTGAAATACAACAACAATATCTCCAGTGCCCTAACCATTTAAGTTTTTTTCCCTATGCAAGTGCCTCCTGGAGAATGAACTAGTTAACAAAGTTAAAAAATAATTATGAAATTTTTACACTGTGAGAGGAACAGGGCAATAGAGAAAAACTAGCAAGATATGGTCCTGTCTTCAAGGGACTTAAAATCATGGCAGGGGAAACAGTTATCAATATAGGAACCAAAACCAAAAATACTTACAAACTGTGATAAGCTTTAGAAAGTGAACAAGGAACTGATCGAGAAAGATAATAATGTAGAAGGGAGGAGGGTGCAGACAAAAAAGGCTTCCTCTAAGAAGTCTCTGAGCCAAGTCTTCAAGGATCAGAAGAGCAGTTAGGGAGGAACATGCTGGGCAGAAATGGAGACACGAACAAAGTCCCTCCTGTCTGAGGGTCCCTCTGGCCTCTTCCTTTCCTGTTCTCACTGTGTCGGTCTTCTTCCTTGTCAGGCTCTTTTATCTGATTCACGGTATTCCTTCTCAATCTCATCTTGTGTCTTTCCATTTCCATTTTTCCCCCTCTTTTCCTTTTAGCCAGTATATAATGTAGAACACAAGGCTGTTTAAATTATTGGTTTAATAATTCTTAAATTATTATTAGCTAAATAATTAACCTTCCTGCTCATAATATTTTTAAAGTAGGCTAATTATGTATATTACCTTTAAATTAAATGACATCTGCAGAATTTAACTGTGTGCCATTCACTGATTTGCTTCCTATGATCAGTACAATTTTATTAGAAAGAAAAGCAAATATTAAGTAAAATAAATAAAATAAATTATTTATTTTATTAAGTAAAATAAATAAAAGTAAATATTAAATTCAGTAGATGATAACTAACTTGTCAACCTCATTTATTCACTTTTACAATACTTTTCTGATATGCAAGTGAAATCTAACAACCAAGTATTATGGGACTCCTAAGCATCCATAAAAAATATTAAATATTTTGCTCTTCCTTTGATAAGTTACATATGCATACATCTGTTCAAAGACTATAAACAAGTACAACCAGAGACCGAAACCCTGTCCCAAAGCAATGGCTTTCTATGGTCTCACTAGACTGTTACATTCAGTAATATTAGTATTTAGTAACTTTACAGCATGCATACCTTGTTGTCTTCCCAATAAAGTGCTAAACATTCATCTCCAGATTTCCACAGTTTTGATAAATAAATTATTTATTTTATTAAGTAAAATAAATAAAAGTAAATATTAAATTCAGTAGATGATAACTAACTTGTCAACCTCATTTATTCACTTTTACAATACTTTTCTGATATGCAAGTGAAATCTAACAACCAAGTATTATGGGACTCCTAAGCATCCATAAAAAATATTAAATATTTTGCTCTTCCTTTGATAAGTTACATATGCATACATCTGTTCAAAGACTATAAACAAGTACAACCAGAGACCGAAACCCTGTCCCAAAGCAATGGCTTTCTATGGTCTCACTAGACTGTTACATTCAGTAATATTAGTATTTAGTAACTTTACAGCATGCATACCTTGTTGTCTTCCCAATAAAGTGCTAAACATTCATCTCCAGATTTCCACAGTTTTGAATACTCCATAGGAATAGATGATTCTAGTACTTTTTCGGGTTTAATTGGCCCAGATCTTCTTTTGGGACCACTACTGTAAAATATTTTATCATCATAGGATGAAGCTGTGATGGGTCCTGCTGGCTTAATAGGTCCCACTCGCCTTCCCTTCAGTGGCATTTCTGTCTCTCCATTTGGAACACCAATGAAACTATTCGTTCGGACAGGATTCTGGTAATCAGTATTTATATTAAAATGTTTTTCAATTTTTACACCACTAAACGCTTCATTATTTATTGTTCGTGGCTTCCTGTCATAAAAATGATCTGAATTTGCTGTTTGGTTTTCTCTTTTCCCACGTTTGTGATTATTATAATCTATGGATTCTTGAGGAAAAGGATTTTCTTTTGCCTCTGCATAGGATGGACCTTTTCCTAATCGGCTTTGCACAGAGTTATCCCTTTTTGTAAATACAGTATCATTGTGTGGGGAACTTAAAAGGTAAGAAGTATCTTTAGTTCTATCGTATCTAGAATATGATCTATCACATTTGATTCTCTCTTCAGCCCATACTTCAGTTCCTGAAGAAGTACTTGGTCTTTCAGAACCTCTGTTTCTAGGTAATCCACTGCCTTCTAAAACTGCCTTTGAATTTTGGGTGTCTCTTTGAAAACGAGGAGGTTTTTCATTTCTTGGCTGTCTGGTATCATTTCGAGGAAGATATCGTGGTTGATTATTATCTTTTATTCCATTTTGCTCAGTGTTTGACATTCTGTTTTGTCCTTGATGAAGCTGCTGCGGCTGGGATTTAGGTTCTGAAAAGTAAAAGTAATCATATGCATATTAAAATGAAGACTGCATTAATACTTAATTATCAAACTACTCATTTAACATCTTGTACTATCTTCTCACCTCTTATCTTAATCTCTCTTTGCTTGGTGAGACTCATGTTTCTAATGTACAGTTTGCCTGGTTGGCCACATTAGTGAAGTAAAGCAATGATATGAACCATGAAAAAATGGTGGATAATTCAAAGGCAAGTTGTCTTTGTTACTGAATATTTGCATTGTTATGGCTATCTATACATGCTGCTCTGGTAATTCATTTCCCAAGACTGGTGAAACAGAACTACAAACTGAAACCACAGAAGCTGCTATGAAACTGTGCAAGTACACCTCTAGCTCAGTTCTTTTCTGAGTCCCCACCTCATTTAAAATATATCATTCACTGTCAGTCAAGTTCTAGTCTTAGCAAAAAAAAAAAAAAAAAAATCTCAGTTCTTTCTGGATCTGGAATTGCTAAGTGTTTGGATTACAATTAGCTATCTATTTATAAACCTTCCGTGGTGAAGGACAGGAAAGCCTGGTGTGCTGCAGTCCAGGTGACACAAAGAGGCAGACACAACTGAGTGACTGAATAATAACATAAACCTATCAAAGAACAGGTACTACTTGGAAATACAGGGGAAAAAGTGTCAAAAATCTGATTAAGCAAAATAGTGCAGAAAATGTCCAACCAGAAACCAAATCAGTAACATGGCATATATACATATACCTCACAGATAATCTGATGGTTGTATTTCACATAATGATCTTTATTCTCCTTCGATTTGTTCTGTGTCACTTACTCTTTCTTCCTCCACTGTTTCTCATAGCATGTCTATAACACAATTACAATCAAGTTGACTGGTCCTGGTGCACACATCTTGTTTCTCTTGCCAAACACTATAATCAGTATAAACACTGATAATCACAGTAATAATCAGTAATCACACTATAATCAGTATGAACATTAGGATTACTCTTACATTTTACCAAGGTCACAATACTTCTTAATAGGGATACTACTAAATTCCGGGTGAGAATGCTTCCTGTATTTGCAAGTAAATTAACTTCTTTGACCTCTAGCTACTAAATGCCAAAGCATTCTCCCTTACCCTCCTAGTCACTGTGACTACCTAAATTGTCTCCATACATTTCCAAAGACCCACTGGAGGAGAAAAGGTACCAAGTAAAATGTTCAGATCCGCAGAAATAAAGAGAAGATCTTTAAAAAGGTCCCAAGCGACAAAGCAACTCAAGACTAAAGATCAAGGCTCAAAATGAAAAGAAACTTCTCAGCAGAGCCACTGGAAACTAGAAGGTTATCTAATAGACTTTAAATCTCTTTGAAATTAAAGGAAAATTATTTTCTAAGTACAATTCTACATTTACCCTAACCACCCACTGATCGTGACAAAGAAAGATTTTTCAAATATGCAAGATCTCAAATACTAGCCAAGACCATCAACAGAGATACTTTTACAAAATCACTTTTTCCCAAGATCTGCTTTACCAATCGGAGAGGGCACTGGCACCCCACTCCAGTACTCTTGCCTGGAAAATCCCATGGGCGGAGGAGCCTGGTAGGCTGCAGTTGATGGGGTCGCAAAGAGTTGGACACGACTGAGTGACTTCAATTTCAGGTTTCACTTTCATGCACTGGAGAAGAACGTGGCAACCCACTCCAGTGTTTCTGCCTGGAGAATCCCAGGGATGGAGGAGCCTGGTAGACTACCGTCTATGGGGTCACACAGAGTCGGACACAACTGAAGCAATTTAGCAGCCGCAGCAGCAGCTTTACCAATATAACACACAAAATAATATCTTATTTTAGATCACTGTAGTCAATATTAATTTTTCTTTCTTTAGAAAGAAGGAAAGTAGACAGAAATGAGCATTTTCAGCAGTAAGCATGTTTTGGCATTTGTTAATATAGGCAGCACCCGCCTCTTGCTGACTATCTTCTAAGTGTTAGGTACCCCATACTAGCCCTTTATACACATGATCTATAGTCCCTACAGCTGCCTTAACATACAATTGTTACAGGGTTTATTTAATAGAACGATGTAATATATGGTGAATTGAAGAAATTTTTTAGTTTCCAAAGTACGTCAAATATGAAGGTATTTGCTGACAACAATTCCAAATAGATATTTGGGAAGTGAAGTGAAGTAGCTCAGTCAAGTCTGACTCTTTGCGAACACATGGACTGTAGACTACCAAACTCCTCAGTCCATGGGATTTTCCATGCAAGGATCCTGGAGTGGGTTTCCATTTCCTTCTCCAGGAGATATTCCTGACCCAGGGATTAAACCCAGGTCTCTCGCATTGTAGACAGGCACTTTACCATCTGGGCCACCAGGGATATTTAAGATATTGGTGAAGTTAAAGCTTTTTAGATCTCCCGTGTTTAGGGATCAATTTTTCAAAATTATTCCAGGTAGGGATGCCAAAATCTATGATGATCAGGAAGTACAAACAACTTAAGTCATCATCAGATTAACTAAGTATCCCGAAACCTCAAATGGCAGTCTGAATAACTACGCATACAGGATGAAGGTTTCAATTAGCCTTGGTAGGTATGGGAGAATTTGCTTACAGCTCTTCTAAAACAAGAAAATAGGTGAAGATCTACTTAACTGATGATGTATATTACAGAATAAAACAGTAATTTTACTATTAATAAATATACTTCATTCCCATTATTATGCTGAGACAATACAGTGAGAGAAGAATCTATAAAGAAACCTGATTTTAAAATACGAACTACTCTTAAAAAAGTAAACTCAATGAGGCAAAGGATAAAATTGTGCTTTTAAAAGAACACAGTTTTCATATACATACAAAATAAAACAACAGTAAGCCAAGGAACTGGACATGGAAAAACAGACTGGTTCCAAATAGGAAAAGGAGTACGTCAAGGCTGTATATTGTCACCCTGCTTATTCAACTTATATGCAGAGTACATCATAAGAAACGCTGGACTGGAAGAAACACAAGCTGGAATCAAGATTGCTGGGAGAAATATCAATAACCTCAGATATGCAGATGACATCACCCTTACGGCAGAAAGTGAAGAGGAACTAAAAAGCCTCTTGATGAAAGTAAAAGAGGAGAGTGAAAAAGTTGGCTTAAAGCTCAACATTCAGAAAACGAAGATCATGGCATCTGGTCCCATCACTTCATGGAAAATAGATGAGGAAACAGTGGAAAAAAGTGTCAGACTTTATATTTCTGGGCTCCAAAATCACTGCAGATGGTGACTGCAGCCAGGAAATTAAAAGACGCTTACTCCTNGGCGTGCTGCGATTCATGGGGTCGAAAAGAGTCGGACACGACTGAACGACTGAACTTAACTGAAGCCAAGGAAGGTCCTTAAAGGTTTCACCACTCCTGTATTTCCTTAAACATTTTCTCTTAGACAGTTAAGTAATGAAGTCAGAAGTAAATATTTTGAAACTTAACTAATCTAAAATAGTTAGCATATACTAAATCACTAAATTGTGGAAAGATGATTTTAAATATAGAAATGGCCCAGAAGTCAAATAGAAAGTGTTTTAAGTCAGCGGTTGGAAACTAGTTGCTCTCTGTTGCTCCTCCTGAGGAGGCACTGATGATTTTAAACCACTAAAATAGTAACTGGTAACACAGGCCAGGTCTACAGTCACTAACTGAAAATACACTGAGACCTTTTTCTGTACAGGAAGGAGAATAAAACGCTTTGCTTTTTTTCTTCTTTTTTTAATGAACTGAAAGGGAGAGGTGAAAGAAAAGCATAAATAGAAATCAGTAATAATATATATTAAATACAGGAGAAAAAATGGAAAAGAAAATTAGCAAACAAATGAAAAAAATTCATCACAAAATAGACAAAATTATAAAAACATCTAAAAGATCAGTGATAAAAGTTTATATGATAAAATTAATCAAAAGATACTAAAGAGTTTCATTTGACTTGTAATAAAATGTTCCTCTTAAATCAGCTCATGAGTTTAAAAATCCAAGTTCACAAAATAATTGATTACAATGTTTTACAGGCCCATATTCTGAAATGCAAGGATCATTAAGAGTGAATTTATTAATTGTCATAACTTATTTGGGTTTATACATTAGAATGTCTTTATAATTGAATTATTAAATTTAATTAAAATATTAAACTAAAATTTTAATTAAAATAGTAATACTTCTTTGCAGAGTATTCATTCTCCAGCTGCAGCTGTATCTTTCTTTTTATAGTAGAAAAACAGGTACATTTTGTTTCCCAAGATGATCCTTCATTTTATTCTGAGACACCTACTTAAAGAAATGGCTTAATTAATATTTCACTATGTACCTGACTCTACTTAAAAGGTCTTTTAACTACACTACTTCATATAATTCTCCCAATCACCTTAAAAGGCATAAGTTAATTAACAAAAAGCTGAGTTAACAGCTAGAAAACATTAGCACCAGAGGTGAACTCAAGTCTAACTGAAGAAAAAGACCATAATTTTTTCCATATGTAAGCTGTCTGCCTGGAGAACAAAGCAGAATATAACAAAACACGTGTTAGCAACAATTTCATCACCTACATCTGTTCATTCCTAGTATGATACAGAAGTTACAAAAGTTCTTTCACAATCTGATGAACTAAAAATATAAATTTGGATACTAGGAATGCCAAAATTCTGACCTGAAATTAATAACTTATTTCCATTAATGCAAAACAAAAGGAATACCTATTTTATGAAGACCTACAAGATCTTTAAAACTAACACCCAAAAAAGCTGTCCTTTTCATTATAGGGGACTGGAATGCAAAAGTAGGAAGTCAAGAAACACCTGGTGTAACAGGCAAATTTGGCCTT
>SJXQ01008010.1:0-19379 GCA_006408695.1 Aepyceros melampus | reverse complement strand
ATCTGAAACACAAAATGTGGGGGAAGCAAGTAAAAATGTAAATATACTAGAATTTGTTTGACTTAAATTACTAATATTTAAAATGAGTGGCTATAGCTATAGGTCAACGTATATGAAACTGGTGGTAATCATAATAAAAAACCTTCAGCAGATATTATAAAAACTAGAGAGAAAGAAGCACAAGCATAACACTACAGAAATGATCAAACCACAATGGAAGAGACCAGTAGAAAAAAAGCAGAGAAGACACTCAGAAACATCCAGAAAACAAATAACACAAGATAGTAAGTAGATACATATTTAAGTGTCAACAGACTAAATGCTCCAATAGGAAGATGTAGGGTGGCTAAATGGATTAAAAAAACCAAAACAAAGAAAGAAAAAAAGAGCCTTCTCTGCCTACAAAAGATTCACTTCAGATCTAAAGAGACACACAGACTAAAATGAGGGACAGTAAAAGATATTTAAGTCAAGCGGAAAAAAAGAAATCGGGGAATTCAATACCCATATCACACAAAGAAGTCATTACAACCAAGTCAATAAAAAGACAAAGAAGGACATTAAAAGGATCAATACAGAAGAGAATATAATGTTCAGAAACTTATATGGACCTAATATGCTTATGTGCTAAGTTTCTTCACTCGTGTCTGACTTTTTGCGACCTTACAGACTGTAGCCAGCCTGGCTCCTCTGTCTCTGGGATTCTCCAGGCAAGAATACTGGTGCGGGTAGCCATCCCTTCTCCATGGGATCTTCTTGAACCAGGGATTGAACCCAGGTCCCTGCATTATGGGTTGATTCTTTACCTTCTTAGCCACCAGGGAAGCCCTTGGAAAAAGGTACAGAGGTTCATCACAAAACTAAAAATAAAACTGCCTTATGATCTAACAATCAGTATATATCTGAAGAAAACAAAACCAGTAATGTGAAAAAATGCATGTGACCAGTGTTCACAGCAGCATTATTTTCGATAGCAAAGATGTGAAAGCCATCTAAATGTGTACCAACAGATTAAGTATATATATGGATATATATATACATACATCATGTGCATACATTTAATGGTTCAATTATATACATATATATTATATTTGTCATGAAAAAGAATGAAATCTTGCCATTTGCAGTCATGTATCTGGTCATAGAGAATAGTATATTCAGGGAACTAACACAAAGATCAGTATTGTATGTTATTAGTCATATGTGTAATATTAAAAAATACAAGAAAAAAATGAATATGACAAAACAGAAGCATTTTCACAGATATAGAGACCAAACTGGTGGTTAGCAATGAGGAGAGGGAAGGGGTAAATGAAAATATAGGAGGAGGGTATTAAGATATACAGACCTATATATAAAATATATAAAGAAGAAGGCTATACAATGAAGAATATAGCCAATATTTTTATATAGTTTTAAGTGAACTATAAGCTATAAAAATATTGAATCACTATGTTGTACACCTAAAATCGACATAGTATTTTAAATCAATATACTTCAATAAAAATCTTTCTTTGACTTCTGATAACTTATTATAATGTCCCTTGTAGTGGATTTCTTTGGGATCATCTTATTTAGAATATTTTTGTTTCCTGGTTTGAGATGTCCAGTTCCTTGCACAGACTTGGGAATTTTTTTTCAGCTAGTTTTTCTTTGGGAAAATTTTTAGACTATTACTCACATTTTTCTCTTTTGGTGATCCCTGTAATGCCTGTGTGTCATGTGATATAATACATTCCATAAATCTTAGACTTTTGACACTATTTTTCATTCTTTTATCTGTTCACTCCATTTACTGAATTGTTCAATTGTCTTTTTTTCCAAATTCTATAATCTTTTGCTTTGTCTGTTTGGTCTGTGGTTTTGATATTTTACTGAATTTTTCAGTTCAATTATCATGTTTTTGACTTCATGACTTCTGTTTGCTACTCTTTGAAGAAAAAAGTCACACTTTGTTCATGTATTGTTCTGTGACTGCATCAAACATCTTTATGACAGTTAAAGGAATTCTCTGTCACTTAAGTAATATATCTCCATTTCTTTAGGTCCACTTTGTATGCTCATTTTCTTGGAATGTTTCTTTTTTAACGTAATCGAACTTTTCTTTATTTTCCCTTGACTTTCTGCACTCATGTCTGCACACAGACAAAAATAGCAAACTATTTTAATCCTCATGAACTGGCCTTGTACTGGAGCTGACCCTATTAATAAGCCTGATTAGGAAAGGCAGACCTCTCAAGCTTGTGATAGTACGATCCACTTTCCTAGTTTTTAGTAGCTCCCAGGAGTCAGGAGAATGTCAGGATCCCATTAGACTCTTAACATGGGAGATTAAAGTCAATTCCTCTGGCAGCCCCTAGGTAAGTTGCATTAATGTCTGCACAGTGCACCTTTTCCTTTATAAGGAGAAGCTGGAGGAAAAGTAGTTTCTACTTCTAGCTGCATTAAACCAAAGTGAGGGGGGTGGCTACAGAGAGTTTTAGCATAAACTGCTGTCTCTCTTCTCTCTCATCTCAGCCAGCTAGATTATGCCACAGCCTATGCCTATCCTGCTTTCTGACACAGGCTAAACAGAAGCCAGTCTTCTGGATGGCCCCTAGAAAAGTTGGAGCTTTGGATGTATTGTGCATCTCTTTCTCTTCCCAGGGAGAACCTGGGAAATAGCGATTTTGTCCCAGTCATGTGGTTTTGGACCTCCATAGGTATATGGAAGACGTATCTTGAATTTTCTTAACAGCTTCAACGTAATTAGTATCATGATTGAACTGTGTTCAGGATCCTTTTAACTCAGTTTTGTACATAAATTGTTTTTGAGTCAATGTGTTCATGCAGGGAAAGAGATTCTAGGGCTTGCTCTACTGCAATCTTGTTGTTGGAGCTTTGGATGTATTGTGCATCTCTTTCTCTTCCCAGGGAGAACCTGGGAAATAGCGATTTTGTCCCAGTCACGTGGTTTTGGACCTCCATAGGTATATGGAAGACGTATCTTGAATTTTCTTAACAGCTTCAATGCAATTAGTATCATGATTGAACTGTGTTCAGGATCCTTTTAACTCAGTTTTGTACATAAATTGTTTTTGAGTCAATGTGTTCATGCAGGGAAAGAGATTCTAGGGCTTGCTCTACTGCAATCTTGTTGATGGGAAATTGTTAATTTTGGCTGTTCCTTGGGTGATGCACTATCCTGATAGTGAAGGATAAAACTGCATAAAATATTGAAGCTATAAGGGACTAAAGACAGATTGTAAAGACAAATCCCTTAGTTCCCTATTATATGTAGAAACTGTTCCCTAGGGAAGAGACTGAAAAAGCTGCTTCCATGCTGTATTATTACATGAACACTAAAATCCTCTGTGACTTAGTATGCACCAAAAATGATGTTAGAGTCCATTTATTGTTTTCTGCTGCTGGATAGGACAAAAATCATAATCAAAATTATGATCTATAGTTCTGAAAGATTTCTAAGGTATATCAGAAATTGTTTACAGGTGATATTTTCTTGGAAAACATAAAACCAAAGCCTGAGAACCTGAAATTGCCCTTCCAGGGCCATGTGGTAAAATCACTAAGAAGAAAGGCCTGGCATATTCTGGCTTAAGAGAGTGAGTTTCTGAATTACATTTATATTCATGTTTTCTTTGTCCAAGGTGCAGACTGAGATATGACATGATTGAGGCTCAGATATGACAGTTCATGTTCTGTTTGTGCAGTCTTGAGATTCAACTGAATCTTGCAGAAAAAAAACTGTTTGAAGGGAGAGTGGGGAATGTTCAGAAATATTAAAGGATACAGATGATACAGTTTCTTAGTAAGTTCCCTCTCTATGGATAGAACACTCTTTCTTCTACTTTTATAGCTTATACTCTGTGATATATGGAGTAACTTAACCTTTCCTAGACTTTGGTTGCTCTTGTGTTGCTTTCTTTTTTTTTTTTTTTTCATTTTTCCCCCTAAACCAGGTATTTATTTATTTATTTTAATTAGAAGCAATATTCTTGGTTCCTACCCTGTAAATTCCTATCTGTGCTAGAGACAAAAGCCAGGCTTTGGGGGCTGCTGCCAAAAGAAGAGGAGAAATAAGAAGAGGGTCGAAGTGAGTGAAATAATGGTGAGATGAGAGAATGAAAATTCTGCCCTGGTTCAAACTTCTTTTCCATTATCCTTTTGGGTAAAAGGCTAAATTTTGATGCCTTTTGCTACTTAGTTTATAAAGCATTTATAAAGGAAATTCTTGTCACTCATTTCCATGGTAATGGTAAGTAAATTCTATGGTTCAGTTTGGGCTACCCACAGTCATTCCTAGTACATATGTCACTTATGTGAGGAGATGTGAGAAATACTCTTTTTCCTCTTTGTAACCCTTCTCCTTGTTTTCACAGATCCCCTTAGAGAAGAATGGCCCCAGGGAATGACTCTTCCATGACTCAGTTTATTTTAGTGGGATTAACAGACCAATCGGTTCTTCAACTCCCCCTGTTTTTCCTGTTTCTAGTAATGTATATGGTCACTGTGATGGGAAATTTGAGTTTGATCATCCTAATTGGGCTGAGTTCACAGCTGCACACACCTATGTACTTTTTCCTCTTTAATTTGTCCTTCATAGATCTCTGTTATTCTTCTGTGTTTACACCTAAAATGCTGATCAACATCATATCAGAGAAGAAGACTATCTCCTACATGGGGTGCATGACCCAGCTTTACTTTTTGTGTTTTTTTGGTATTTCTGAAAGTTATGTGCTGACATCAATGGCCTATGATCGCTATGTGGCCATCTGCAACCCACTGTTGTATAACATTGCCATGTCCCCTAAAGTGTGTTTCAGCCTTTGTTTGGTTCCTACCTGATGGCATTTTTTGAGGCCACAACCCTCATTGGATGCATGCTGAGACTGACCTTCTGTGTTGCAAACACCATCAACCATTATTTGTGTGACATCTACCCTCTCCTCCAGCTCTCCTGCACAAGTACCTACATCATTGAGCTGGAAGTTATCATTGTGTCAGGCATCAATATCACTGTGCCCAGTCTCACCATCTTTATTTCTTATAGTCTTATCCTGTCCAGCATCCTCCACATCAGCTCCACAGAGGGCAGGTCCAAAGCCTTCAGCACCTGCAGTTCCCACATCATTGCTGTTTCTCTGTTCTTTGGATCAAGTGCATTTGTGTATCTCAAACCATCTTCTGGGTCTGTGGATGATGGGAAAATATCCTCTGTCTTTTACACGAATGTGGTTCCCATGATGAATCCCTTAATTTACAGCTTGAGGAACAAAGATGTTAAGCTTGCTCTGAGAAAAACCCTATGTGTGGCAGAATTTTGATCAGAGACATTATCTGTCTGTGCATATAGTTACAGGACAAGGAGATTCTGTGTGTTCAATTAAATATTTTTAGTCATGGCTTTATTTTTCTATTTTTTAAAATAAGAGGGCTAAGAAAATTTAAGACTTCTCACAATAATGTATTTCCAATTTTTCTGTCTGGACTTCTTTTTTCCCTAAATGATTTGCCAAATATCTCCTCTGATTTTCTGTTTAGCTAATAGTTTTAAATTATAAATGTAACTGTTATTTTTTAGCTTCATTTCAAAGCTTTAATTTTTACTGAAGAAAAATGGTCTCCAAGTGATCAAATTTAAGATACCTTTGATATAATGAGACAGCAAAGATGAAAATCAGCTAGACACCACTAGAGTAACATCGTTTTATTGGAGTTGTGCTTATCTTCCACATGCTTTAGAAGCATGTATCAGATGTTTGTACAGTTTTTATTCCCATTTTTCTCTTATCTGACTAGGAAGACTATGTCTCCTTTAAATGTCAGAGATTGAAGCCTTTATTAAGATGTGACTATACATTTATTTTGCATCTCTAAATATTTTACACTAAGCCTCTTTGGGCAAGTGTTTTCCTTTTACTTTTGTTCAATGAAACTGGCAAGTGACAGAGCATACAAATATATTTATTTCATAGATGGTGAAATGAAGCTCAAAATGGTTAATGATTTAGTGTCACACTTTTATAAAGAAAAAATCTAGACTAAACTGTTAGCCTTCTGATTTTCAAGTCTGCTATTTTTGTAGTCTGCATACATCCACTTCATTCTACTCCATTTCTTTCAGTATGATCACTAATGAGAAGATATTTTAAATTTGAAGCTTAACTTTTGTTTATTCCAGGGAAATATATGAATTTCTCTCATGCTGTTTGTTGCTTTTTTATTGTTGGCTTGTTTAGGCAAAGAGTTTCATGGGTTCATTCGGGTGGGTAAAGAAGGCCTTCTGGGCTAGTGTATTGGTAAGATGATTGACTCAAATAGGGAGCTTTTTTTATTGGCAAAAGTAAGAAAACTGAATTTGAGTTTTTTTATTAAGAGAATATGATACGGGTGAGAAAAGAGTCCAGAATCATGTCATTATGACAGACGTCAACAAGACATATTTCAACAAATAAAAGAAGTCTTGTGTGGGAAGTATTCATGCACATTAGGAGACAAATAGTGTGAATCTGTATGCTTTCTGTACAGGACTGTAAATGTATTTCACTGTCTATAGATCTCTGATAATGCTATGATGCACATGACTGTAAATTAATAGTGCTTTGGGAAATGAAGGTGAAAAAGCTGTGGTCACATTTGGAACCAGGAAAGAAATAGACAGCAGGTACAAGTAATACAATTGTTAAAAGCATTTGAAACTCAGTTAGGAAATAGGAATTTAGAGAAGAAAAATGATAGATAAAGAAAGTAATTAACCTCCAATTAAAATAAATAAATTTAAATTAAAAAAAAGAAAGTCCATACCTATGACTCCCCTCTCCTTCCTGGAAGGGCCTAGATATATTATGGAGCTCACAGGGTTTCTCTGGATAGATGAAAGCTCAAGTTATTGGACTTTTCTGAAACAGTTAAATCAACATAACTGGAGAGCCTGAGAACAACTAAATCACTCCTGTTTCTGTGGCCTTCCAAATGCTGCTTCTAGATGCATTGTATGGTGCTAAGCCTCAAAGTCCAGCTGGTAGTATAATGATAACTTGAGAAAAACTTTGGTGAATACACTAAATTTTGGCACTGACTTTATTGTTGGATTTTTTTAAAGGAAAAATACTACCTTAAAACTCCTCAATATGATATGTGAAGATATAATGAAAATAATTTTCAAGATACTTTAACAATATTAATATATATCATTTTCCTATTCTCCACTCAATATTTGGGTGTTGTGAAATTTAGCATAGCTGATATCATTGTATGGTGCTAAGCCTCAAAGTCCAGCTGGTAGTATAATGATAACTTGAGAAAAACTTTGGCGAATACACTAAATTTTGGCACTGACTTTATTGTTGGATTTTTTTTAAAGGAAAAATACTACCTTAAAACTCCTCAGTATGATATGTGAAGATATAATGAAAATAATTTTCAAGATACTTTAACAATATTAATATATATCATTTTCCTATTCTCCACTCAATATTTGAGTGTTGTGAAATTTAGCATAGCTGATATGCTGAATTTAAAAAAAAAATTTTTAGTTGTTCAGCATGGCTAAATCCCTGTCTTATGTTTAAAATGACCACTCATCTCCCATCTCCTGACCTCTAATATCAACATGCTTCTTTTTCACTGAAAAGATCATATTTATTTAAAATAGTTGATCTTGGTTGGAGTTTCCTTTTGTTTTTTTACTTTCTGTTTCTCATTTGTTTCCCCTATAATAACAAATGTGTGTCTAAGCAAGTTTGTGTGTCAAGCCATTTGGAAATGTTTCATATCCCCATGCACTCACTCTGTTAGGTATTTTATAAATATTTGAAGTTTTCCAAAGGTATGACTTCCCTGGTGGCTCAGTATAAAGAATCCACCTGACAATGCAGCAGACTCGAGTTGAATCCCTGGGTCAGGAAGATACCCTGAAGGAAGAAATGGCAAACCACTCCAGTATTCTGGCCTGAAGAATGTCATGGACAGAGGAGCCTGCCAGGCTATGGTCTGTGTGGTTGCAAAACAGTTGGCACAACTTAGCAACTGAGCAACAACAANCCCTCTACATATATTTGAGTATATTGAACAAGTAATAAAATATGAGAGGGTATGCTAGGTTTAAACATGTGTAATTGGGTTGATGATGTGGAGGGTAGCTGTGCAAGGAAACAGATTGCTGTGTAAAAGGGGAAAGAGGAAGATCCTGGAAAGAGGGCAAATAGGAAGGCCTGCAAATATTTTCTCAAAATATTTTCAAAAACAATTGCACTGCCAGAATCTATCTTATATGACTATTTTGGAGCTGTGTAGCCTATTGAAGCCTCACAACTTCCAGGATATTTGGACAGTTAATTGTGGTTGATTTCAGTCATTTTTCACTGTAGTGCAGCTACCCACGCTCCCACACAACTCCATGGCTAACCCAACTGCACAAGTTCCAGTTGAACTTTGCAAGAATGCTTATGCAACCCAGGTGGTAAATAGGATATTTTCCTCCAAATATCCAATGATTGTTCTCTTATTATTGATGGTTGCTTCTGAATCAGAGTTGCAGAGAGGAGAGCATCCATAATTGGTGCATCTCCCCACCATGGCTTTGTCCCTCCCTAACCCCTCCCCAGCCCAGCTGAAGTGAGTTTCAGGGAATTTAAAGACCAGTACCTTGTATCCCTCCCATTTCTTTCTTTCTTTCTTTTTCTTTTCTTTCTTTCTTTCTTTCTTTTTTTTTTTTTTTTTTTGTTTTATATTTTCCTCCAAATATCCAATGACTGTTCTCTGATTATTGATGGTTGCTTCTGAATCAGAGTTTCAGAGAGGAGAGCATCCATAATTGGTGCATCTCCCCACCATGGCTTTGTCCCTCCCTAACCCCTCTCCAGCCCAGCTGAAGTGAGTTTCAGGGAATTTAAAGACCAGTATCTTGTATCCCTCCCATTTCTTTCTTTCTTTCTTTTTCTTTTCTTTCTTTCTTTCTTTCTTTCTTTCTTTTTTTTTTTTTTTTTTTGGTGCTTTGGGAGCCCAATGTTAAAGACTAGGATTTTAAGAAGCATACACACAAAAAATTAGAAAGTCTTCATGCATGTACAGTGAGAGGTGAAGCTCAAACAGACCAGAGAAGAACTTGTTTTGCCCAAGACTGACCCTCAGCGCAGAGATTGCCTGTAACAATCAAAACTACAAATATGAAAAGGGAGATCAAGATAGCAGAGTAGGCAGACAGTGGGTTCACCTTCCTGGAAGAACATATCAGACTACAACCACATATAGAGCAACTCTTGCTGAAATCAGCCCGGGGACTAGCAGAACAACTGTTCACAACCAAGGGTGTAAAGAGAGATGCACATGGAGTCTGGTTGGAATGTAAACTGATACAATCATTATATGAAGCATTATGGAGGTTCTTCAGAAAAGTAAAAACGGAATCACTGTACGATCCAGCAACTTCTACTCTGGATATATATCTGAAGAAAATGAAAACACTAATTCCAACCCCATTGTTCATAGTATCATTATTTATAACTGCCAAGATGTGGAAGCAACCTAAGTGTCTCTAAGTAAATGAATGGGATGAAGCAGATTTGGAATATATATGCAGTAGGTAGCTTCCCTGGTGGCTCAGAGGTTAAAGCATCTGCTTGCAATGCAGAAGACCTGGGTTCAATCCCTGGGTTGGGAAGATCCCCTGGAGAAGGAAATGGCAACCCACTCCAGTATTTGTGCCTGGAGAATCCCATGGACGGAGGAGCTTGGTGGGCTATAGTCCATGGGGTCACAAAGAGTTGGACACGACTGAGTGACTTCACTTTCACTAATCAATCCAAAAAACTTTGCTATTTGGAAGACTGGTGGACTTGGGAAGTTATTATGCTTAGTGAAATAAGTCATATAGAGAAAGATAAAATGTACATTTTTCACTTATAAATGAAATATAAAAATTTAAATGAATGAATAACTATGCTGTTAATATAACTAATGTGAGACTAATACAACAATGTAAATCAACTATGCTTTCACTAAAAATTAATTAATTAAAAAACATTTCTAGGATTAATGTTAGGGAGGTTACTACCTGTGTTTTCTTCTAGAAATTTTATGGTTTCATGTCTTTCACTTAATTCTCAATCCATTTTGAATAAATTTTGTGTTTGATGTAAGATAATGGTTTAATTTTACTCTTTTGCTTGCCACAGATCTTTACTTGATTCATTTTTGGTAGGTTGTGTGTTTCTAGGAAAATCTCATGTATACTCTCGGTATATTTGTTACAGCAATTTTTTTTTTTTTCTGTTAAGTTAGTTCCAATATTATTTAAGACAGAAGTCCCCATCAGAGGGAGCTGTTTACTTAGATTATTTTTTGAAACAATTTCCAATTGAGACTAATTCTCTTCACTGATAAGAACTGTTTCATACCTCATAACTCCATTCCTTAATACACAGGGACAATTAACACATTATTTTTTTTTTCACACAAAGTTGTAGTTCTGATACAGAAGAAAAGCTTATTTTAAGATACTTGAAATTTTAAGAAATCTCTCCCCTAAAACCTGATGTTCTTTCTTTCCTTTGCCAAGAGTTATGTTTTAGACTATGTAGATAATTTGTCTATATGAACTAGTAAAGCTAAGAGAAAACCTTTTTCCTACAAGTCATTGATAGGACTGTTGATATGCATAGTACCATAAACCCCAGATAACTACACTTCTCTTCTAATAATATATGTACTGTAACACTGTGGGATTTCCTAGGACACATTTCTAAGTTCTGTTGCCCAGAAATGCAACTATCCATTTCCTTTGTACCCAGGATTTCTATTCTTTTTGTCTGTTTAAAAATTAAAAATATGACAAGATTTGACTAAAAGAATATCCCTCATTCATGGCTACTTGCTTTGAAATGGGGAGTTTTGTTGTTAAAATGATTCTTGTGAAGAGAGTCTGCTATTTCTTTTTAATATCACAAACATTTCTGGAGTTTCCTGGCAGAATATCTAATCACAATTCACATAATTAATAATTGTCTATTTATTTGGGTTCTTTTCCAAAATACTACATCATGAATTTTCCCATTCTATCTAATTGTGTGAGTATAGCATTTTCAAAATCCAATATGATATACTGGAATGATCCTAAACACAGATCTAGGTTGTAGATACAAAGAATGAAGGAAAAAATTCAAAGCAAAACCTAAAATTAAAATGTCAAAGTGTGTAATCTTTGATTACTGTAGACTGAATGTCTGTGTCCTCCTGAAATTCATATGTTGAAACCTAAACCTCAATGTGATGGCCTTAGGAGGTGAGAACTGTGGTAGTTGATTACATCATAAGGATAGAGCTTTCATGCATGGCATCAATGCTTTTGTAAAACAGACAGCAGAGAGGTCTCCTTTCTCTTTGGTCCTAAGAGGATGTAGCAAGAAATGGTAGGCTGTGAACCAGGAAGAGGAACCTCACCAGACACTGAATCTTCCAGTGCCTTGATCTTGGACTTCCTTGGATCCAGAACTTTGAGGAATAAACTTTACTTTTTTATAAAGCCTCCCAATCTGTAGATTTTACTCTCTCTCTCTTTGTGTGTGTGTGTGTGTGTGTGTGTGCATACATGTGTGTGTTGGGTTTCAGTCATGTCTGACTCTTTGTCACCCTTTGGGCTGTAACCCACCAGGTTTCTTTATCCTGAATTCCCATGGAATTCTCCAGGCAAGAATGCTGCAGTGGGTTGCCATTCCCTTCTCCAGGGGAATCTTCCCAACCCAGGGATTGAACCTGGGTTTCCTGCATTGTAGGCAGATACTTTAACATCTGAGCCACCAGGGAAGCCCCACATTTTACTGTAGCAGCCAAAATGGAATCATACAATGTTTTTTAATCTTTTCAATATTTCTCCCTTTAGAGTTGCCTTGCAAAAACTATCCTATATTTGTGGTAGCACATGTCATTGTTCTGGGTTTTGAATTGTGACCACTTCTTATTCTGTGCCATTTGACAAAATTCAGAGAGTCTGGTATTTTCTTTCACTACTAATAGGACCCTGCTATATAGGTAAAAATGACACTGTCTTCCCCTACTAAATGTTGTTTATTTGCTAGGTTGTGTCTGACTCTTCTGTGACTCCATGGACTCTAGACCAGCAGACTCCTCTGTCCACGGGATTTTCCAGGAAGAATACTGGAGTGGGTTGCCAGTTTCTTCTCCAGTGTATCTTCCTGACCCAGGGATTGAACCCACGTCTCCTTTGCAGGTGGATTCTTTACCACTGAGCCACTAGGGAAGCCCTACTAAATATGTGTGTGTGTGTAAATAAATACATACTTACGTGTTCTTTAGGCTTCCCTGGTGGCTCAGACAGTAAAGAAGCCTCCTGCAGTGAAAGAGGTGCGGGTTCAATCCCTAGGTTGGTAAGATACTCTGGAGAAGGAGCAACCTGTTCCAGTATTCTTGCCTGGAGAATTCCACAGACAGAGGAGCCTAGCAGACTACAGTCAATGGGGTCACAAAGAGTCGGACATGACTGAATGACATTCTTTATTCTCTCTATTCTATTCTTCAGCTCCGTGATTTTTGCTCAGTATTTTTAAGTTTTCTGTATCTTTGTGAAATTCTCACTTTGTTTATGTATTATTCTCTGATTACAGTAAGTGTGATACTTTTTTGAATTCTATGTCAGGTAATTTACATATCCATTCCATTAAAGTCAGTTTGGAGTACTTTATCTTAATCTCTTTTGGAAAATATTTCAACTAGTTTTCATCTTCACTGACTCTCTGCTTTGGTGTCTGCATGTTACACCAAACACTCACCTGTCCTAATAATTAAATAGCCTTGTGCTGGAGAAAGCACTAATAGGCCTGGCCAGTGTGGACCGGTCAGCCTTTGTGTTTGTTCAGCCTTCTCTCTTTGTTCTTAGTGGGCTTCCAGGTATTCTAAGTGCATGGTCCCCTCAGTGGTCTAAACAAGCAAGACCGAAGCCAAGTCCACATGCAGCCCCCAGATATGCTGTGTCCCGAGATGTATGGTGCACTCCCTTCCTCTCCAGGGAAAGCTGTAAGAGAGGGGTTTTCAGTACTTTGTTCTCTGCTGATCTGGTGAGGGGGAGCTATAGTGACTCCCAGCCCTGGGTGGTTCTCTCTCACCCAGGATAGCTACTAATTCTGTATCCTGGGTCCCCTATGCTTTCTGACACAGCAGTCTTGAAGCCAGTCTCCTGGGCAGCCTGAAGAAAAGTTGGGGCACAGTGCATACCTTTCCTTCCCCAGGGAGAAGCTAGAGCTGGGGAGCTGGTCCCAACCTGAAGGTTCTTTGGAAGAATAAGTACCATGAAAAGAGGATTTCCTGAATTTCCCTAACAGTTTCTGTATAACTGGTTTCATACATTACTAGGAGCTGGACCTTTTTAACGACTCTCTGGATTTCTTACAAAGGAAATCTGTACTTGAAATATTTCTGAATCAGTGTGTTCATGGAGGGTAGATAGTTCTGCTGCTGCTGCTGCTAAGTCACTTCACTTGTGTCCGACTCTGTGTGACCCCACTGACGGCAGCCCACAAGGCTCCCCCATCCCTGGGATTCTCCAGGCAAGAACACTGGAGTGGGTTGCCATTTCCTTCTCCAATGCATGAAAGTGAAAAGTGAAAGTGAAGTTGCTCAGTCCTGTCTGACCCTCAGGACCCTCAGCAACCCCATGGACTGCAGCCTTAGGGCTTGCTTTTCTATCATCTTGCTGGATAGGTAACAGGAATTTATTTTTGACTTTTCCTTGGGGGATGCATATCTCTATGAAAGTGAAAGTCACTCAGTTGTGTCTGACTCTTTTCAACTCAATGAACTATACAGTCCATGCAATTCTCCAGGGCATAATACTAGAATGGGTAGCCATTCTCTTCTCCAGGGGATCTTTCCAACTCAGGGATTGAACCCAGGTCCCCGGCACGGCAGGCAAATTCTTTACCAGGTGAGCCACCAGGGAAGCCCAAAATGTATGTTGTCTGTACCATGTGGCATGTGGGATCAGTTTCCCGAACAAGTATTGAACTTGGCCCTCTGCATTGGAAGCTCAGAGTCTTAACCACTGGACTGCCAGGGAGGACAATAATCCCTATAGTGAAGGGAAAACTTGAGGAAACATTTGAATCCCTAAGCGATGAAAAACACATAATGGTCATATTTGTAAATAAAATCCCCTCAGGTCCCTGTTACACCTAGAATGTTTCCTGAGGAAGTGTCTGAGCAAGCTTCTGCCCTGGGATAACTGAGTGTATGACATCAATACACTCACATTAAATCTTCTGTGGCTTACCAAGTGGCAAAGGTGATAATAATAAAAACTAAATTTTGCTCAAAAATTATGAGCTGTAGTTCTGAAAAATTTATGGTGCATATCAGAAATTAAGTGTAGGCTGCATCCTCTTAGAAACAAAGGAAAGAAAGTCTCAGCCTGAAGTTGCTCTTCCAAGACATGGGGTAAGAACTCAGATTAAGGAAATAGCAAGGTTGATGGCCTAAGAAAGGTGAGTTTCTGAATCCCACTTATATTAATGCCTTCCTTTTGTGATGAGTGTTCAGGGAGTTAAGATAGATGACTTTCTGTTTCATTTATGTAGCCCTGAAATTCAACGAAACTGGCAGAAGAATATGTTAAAGGCAGGGTGCCGGGAAAGTTTAAAGACATTATTTCACTCAGAGAATGCATTGTCTCAATCAGTTCCATCAAAGGACATCTCACTCTTCTATATTTATGGTTTTTACCTTGTGACACGGGGCAGTAACTTATTCCCTCCTAGATTCTGGTCCCTTAGTTTTGGTTTAGAAAATCCTCTTGATTCCCCCTCCACCAAGTCTAATATGTGTTGGAGGTCAGTACCGGGTTGGTGGGGTTGCTGCCTCCAGTTTTACTGTGAAGGGAAGGGTCATGTGAAGGAAGAATTGATGAAAGAGAGAAAGGCGACTGTGTCCTGGTCCAAACTTCTCCACAATCCTGTGGTTTTTGCAGCAGTCATGTTTGCATCTGGAAGCAAAGTGCTTCATGCTGTAGGCTAAGTCTTGATACTTTTTGCTCATATAGCTTATAAAGACTAACAAGGGAGTGCCCCTGTCACTCAGTTTCATGATAATGATAAAATAGGCAATGGTCCACACTGGTCAGGTCTCAGATCTTGCCAGTGCATGCAGCATTCTTTTGAGAACAGATGTTGTGGGAAAGTTGAATTTTTCTCTGTGTAATTCTTTCTTCTCTGTCCACAGATTCTCTTAGAGAAGAATGGCTTCTGGAAATGGTTCATTTGACACTGGCCAGGTCTCAGATCTTGCAGTGCATGCAGCATTCTTTTGAGAACAGATGTTGTGGGAAAGTTGATTTTTTCTCTGTGTAATTCTTTCTCCTCTGTCCACAGATTCTCTTAGAGAAGAATGGCTTCTGGAAATGGTTCATTTGTGACTGAATTCCTTCTATTGGGATTAACAGACCAACCAGATCTCTAACTCCCCTTGTTCTTCCTGTTCCTAGTAACATAAAACAGTCACTGTGTTGGGAAACTTGGGCATGGCAACTTTAATTGGGATGAATCCACATCTACATACCCCCATGTACTTTTTCCTTTTTAACTTGTGCTTCATAGATCTCTGTTATTCTTCTGCGTTTACACCAAAAATGCTGGTTACCTTCATATCAAAGAATAACATTATATCTTCCATGGGGTCCATGACCCAACTTAATTTTTTGTGTTTTTAGCTCTTTCTGAAATCTAAGTTCTCACATCGATGGCCTATGACTGCCCTGTGGCCATCTATAACCTACTTTTGTATAATGCTGCCATATACCCTAAAGTGTGTTCTAGCCTTGTGCTTGGTTCCCTGATGACATTTTCTTGTTCCATGGCTCATGCTGGAAATACATTGACACTGACTTTCTGTGATGCAAACATCATTAGCCATTTTTTTCTGTGACATGTTCCCTCTTCTCATCTCTCCTGCACAATTACCACATTAGTAAGCTGGTACTTTTTATTGTGGTGGGCATCAATATCATTGTGCCCAGTCTCACTGTCTTTATCTCTTATGGTCTTATCTTCTCCAGCATCCTCCATATCAAGTCCATGGAAGGAAGCTCCAAAGCCCTCAGCACCTGCAGTTCCCACAGAATTGCTGTTTCCCTGTTCTTTGGATCAGGTGCATTTGTGTATCTCAAACCATCTTCTGCTGGGTCCAAGGATGAGGGGAAAAATCTCTTCTGTCTTTTATACCAACACCGTTCCCTTGCTATACCCCTTAATTTATAGCTTGAGGAACAAAGACATTATACTTGCTCTGAAAGAAACCCTGAGTATGAGATATTTTGATCAAAGAGTATCTGTCTGTGCAGTTGGTCATACAATAAGGAGATTCTGTGCTGCAATTATGTATGATTCATGGCAGCCTTTTAATCCTATTTTTTCCTTAACCTGCTAAAGGAAATTTGAGTCTTTTTTCATAAGTAATTTCTAGTCTTTCTGGAGTAGGTCTGTTTTTTTTCTTATGTTTACCAAAAGATCTTTCTACTCTTTTTTTCCCATTTACCAATAGCATTAATTAAATCATAACATTATCTCCATCTTTTTATATTATTGTCACCTTTGAACTCTTTTTTCCCTTTGGAACATTATACTGCTGCTGCTGCCACTGGTCGCTTCAGTCATGTCTGACTCTGTGTGACCCATAGACGGCAGCCCACCAGGCTCCTCCATCCCTGAGATTCTCCAGGCAAGAACACTGGAGTGGGTTGCCATTTCCTTCTCCAATGCAGGAAAGTGAAAAGTGAAAGTGAAGTCCCTCAGTCATGTCTGACTCTTACGGACCCCATGGACTGCAGCCTACCAGGCATCTCCATGCATGAGATTTCTCAGGCAAGAGTACTGGAGTGAGGTGCCATAGCCTTCTCCCGGAACATTATGTGTGGTCTTCAAATAATGGCATTCTTTAACAATAGAGTGACATTGTATCATCGAGGGTGTTTTTATCTGCCACTTGCTATTAAAAGCATGAATTAAATATTTCTACTCTTTTCATGCTGTTTTCAAGAAGGCCTGAGTTCAAAGGTTCTATGATGACTATCAAGAATAATCCAATTTATATATATAAATGTTATGTGTTAAGCTTCTTTTGGCAAAGAGTTTTTTTTAACATTTGCACAGTCAAGTGTAGACATACCAGTTCATCAAACTATATTTATTGTATGCATGGAAAAGTTAAGGTTGGAGTGATTAGATTTACTTAAGTCACGTATCTTAACAAAGAAAACCTGATTTCAAGTTTGCTACTTTGTAATCTATTTTGCTGTGACTTTCTTCTATTACTTTTATTTCAGTAATAGTGGAATTGAGAAAACACTGCTAATTTCAAAGGTGACTCTGCCTTGTCCCTAGATGATATATGAATTTCCCTCAGTGTGGCTATCACAGTTTTTTAGTCACTTTGTAGAAAAATAGCTCAATTTTTCTTTTTGTTGGGACAGAGGAAAACTTTGGGGTTAATGGGGAACAGATTGGCTCAAACAAGGAAGTTACTTTTTCTGAAATAAATAAATAAAGAATTGAATTTAGAAAGTTTGCAACTATCTGTAATTCAGGAACAGTACATGTGAGGAAAAGGTGTCTAAATCATGCAATATGTCAGGACTGAGAGAGACACATGGGCAGAAAATAAGAGATCCCCCTTGGGAGTGATCATGATACAGTTTCAATCTGAATTTATATCCCATTGAGTATTGTAAATACATTCTGGTGTCCATAAGGCCTTGATAATACTATAATGCATAATGTCCATACATTGGTGGTGTTAGGAAATGAAGATGCAAAAGTTATAGCCATGTTTGGGGAAGCAGGTAGAGAGAGGACAGCTCTTCAGGAGATAAAATTGTTGTTCAGTAGCTTAAGTCACATCCAACTCTGTGAGCTGATGGACTCTAGCCTGCCAGGCACCTCTATCTGTGGGATTTTCCAGGCAAGAATACTGGAGTGGGTAGCCACTTCCTTCTCCAGGGGATCATCCCAACCTGGGGATTGAACCTTTATCTCCTGCATTGACAGGCAGATTCTTTACCACTGAGCCACCTGGAAAGCTCCAGAATATAAAATAGCTAGGGATAACTGGAACTCAATTTAAGAAAAATGAAGTTAGAATAAAGAATGGTAGATAATGGAAGCCCTTACCTATAGCTTTCTCCATTCTGGAAGGCCCTAGATATATTGTGGAGGTCACATAATTTATTTGGATGATAAAAGCATAATTTACTCTAATTAAAAGAAAAAATAAACTAAACCCGTGGGAGGGGGACTTGGAAATGACTAAATAGCACCTTCTTGTTGGCTTCCACATGCTATTTCCATTTGGATTTTTAGGATGAAAACCTTGAACTGCAGTTGGTGTATCAATGATAAATTAAAGAAATTTAAAAAAAAATTGGATGAATGAACCAAGTGTGACCATGACTTCTGGAAAGGATCCTGAATTATTACCAATTTGGGGAAAAAAAATTAAAAAAAAAAAAAAGCAACTCTAAAAACCCTCAACTCAATGTATCAAGTGAGAATTTAAATATTTTCTTTTTTTATTAATTTTTATTTTTTAGTTTGTTTTGCTTTACAATACTGTATTCATTTTGCTATACATTGACATGAATATTCACCATTTGGCACATTCCTAGTCTCTACTCACTGTTCAGTTATTTTAAAATTCAGCATAACTGGCTTGTTTGTTAGTTTTTTGGATGTTGTGATTGTTAAATACTGTCTTAGTTTAAAAACACTACTCATTCCCCTCCCCTGACTCAATATTAACACAATTTATTTTAACTCTACAAGTTCTAATTATGTGAAACTGTTGATTTTGGCTGCAGGTTTCTGCTTTTTTCCTTTTCTTTTACTTACTCTTTATTTTGAAAAAATTGTTTTCTTTACTGAAAGAAAAGTATATATAAACAGGTATAAATAATATCCAAGTGGTATTTGGAAATCTGTGGACATCACAGAGATGTGTCCACTAGATTATGAAAGATTGTTGTTCAATCACGACGCCGGGATTTTTGGCCTCCGGAGGAGAAGAATTCAATCCAGAGCCAGAGACGAGGCTTGAACGCTCAGAGCTTTTGTGTAATAAAGTTTTATTAAAGTATAAAGGAGATAGACAAAGCTTCTGACATTGGCATCAGAAGAGGGCAGAAAGAGTACCCCCCTGCTAGTATTCAGTTCAGTTCAGTTCAGTCACTCAGTCATGTCCGACTCTTTGTGACCCCATGAATCGCAGCACGCCAGGCCTACCTGTCCATCACCAACTCCCACAGTTGACTCAGACTCACGTCCATTGAGTCCGTGATGCCATCCAGCCATCTCATCCTCGGTCGTCCCCTTCTGCTCCTGCCCCCA
>SJXQ01008009.1:403107-465515 GCA_006408695.1 Aepyceros melampus | reverse complement strand
GTACTGATTGGTTTTTTGTGTTGTTCAAGTTCTCTTACTTCTGTCTGGTTCTACCCTTCATTTACAGTGTGGTATTGACATCTCCAACTATATTATTGTGGGACTATTTCTTCCCTCATTGCCTTCAGTTTTTGCTTTATATACTTTGGTGGTCTGTTATTATGTACTTGCTGCTGCTGCTGCTAAGTCACTTCAGTCGTGTCTGACTCTGTGCGACCCCATGGACTGCAGCCTACCAGGCTCCTCTGTCCATGGGATTTTCCAGGCAAGAGTACTAGAGTAGGGGTGCCAGTGCCTTCTCCAATTATGTACTTAAATGTTTGTAATTACAATTACCTTCTTGTTGTATTGAAACTTAAATATATATATATAATAAAGTGCTTTGTCTCTTGTAAACTGTTTTGATTTAAAGTCTACTATCAGCATAGTTGACTTCCCTGGTGGCTCAGATGGTAAAGCGTCTGCTTGCAATACGGGAGACCCAGGTTCGATCCTTGGGTTGGGAAGATCTCCTGGAGAAGGAAATGGCAACCCACTCCAGTATTCCTGCTTGGAGAATCCCAGGAACGGAGGAGCTTAGTGGGCTACAGTCCATGGGGTCGCACAGAGTCAGACACGACTGAGCGACTTCACTTCATCAGCATAGTTGCTTCACTGTTCGTTACTATTTGTGGGGACTATCTTTTCTATTCTTTCAGTTTCAATCTGTTTGGGTGCTTAGATCTAAATGGATTCTCTTGTAGACAGCATTTAGTTGGATCATGTTTTTTCACTTCACTCCCCAGCCTCTGTCTTTGGAGCGTATAGTCAGTGAAAGTACTTATTGCCAAGAGGCCCTCACTTCTACCACTTTGCTGCCTGTTTTCTTCTGTATGCTTCATCATGGTTTTTGTCACTCACTTCCTCTATTACTGTCTTCTTTTATATTTGGTTGACCTTTGGTATTCTTTTTTTTTTTTTTTGACCTTTGGTATTCTTAATTCCTTTCTTTTGTATATATTGTATGGCCATTAACTTGTGCCTACCACGGGGACTACGTTTCACATTATAAAGCTTTATACTCTAATTTGAAATTATACTAGCTTAACTTCAAAAACAAAGAGAACTTCGCTCCTCTGCAGCTCAATCTCCACCTCCTTTCAAGAAGAGCTAATGGGAACAATATTCCCTGGATTCTGGCTGTTTAAAATTGCTTTCCAACAGCCTTGATATTATAGGTAAAGCGTTCCACAATTTCTTTCCTTGTATAGGTGCTATTCCACTGTTTGTTGTTGCTTTTGTTGTTTTTACGGATTATTTACCTCAAGAACATAATTTCAAACTGATTTCTTCCACTTGAGTCTTTCTGCTTGAAGAAAAGGAGAAAAAAAAATCTGCTCATGGAAGAATTACTTTTTACTTTTAAAGTTTAAGAATTCTATGAGGATACATCTCAGAGTTAACTGTACCAAGTTGATTTCTCTAGGTAAAGATGGTGCTTTTTAAATACATGCAGATGAATCCTATTTGAAGTCAAATGTTTTCTTGAATTAGAATTTTAAGAAATTTCTTGACTTCTTTAGTTGTCCAGTGGTTAAGAATCTGCCTGCCAATGTGAGGGACACAAGTTTGATCTCTGGTCTGGCAAGATTCCACATGCCTTGGGGCAACAACTACTTTATTTTATTACTTTATTTATTTTAGTTGGAGGCTAATTACTTTACAATATTGTAGTGGTTTTTCCCATACACTGATATGAATCAGCCATGTGTTTACATGTGTTCCCCATCCTGAATCCCCCTCCCACCTCCCTCCCCGTCCCATCCTCTGGGTCACCCCAGTGCACCAGCCCTGAGCGCCCTGTCTCATGCTTCAAACCTGGACTGGCGATCTATTTCACATATGATAACATACATGTTTCAATGCTGTTCTCCCAGATCATCCCACCCCCGCCTTCTCCTACAGAGTCCAATAGACTGTTCTATACATCTGTGTCTCTTTTGCTGTCTTGCATATAGAGTTATCATTACCATCTTTCTAAATTCCATATATATGTGTTAGTATACTGTGTTGGTGTTTTTCAACTACTAAGCCAGCACTCTAGAGTCAGTGCTCTGCAACAAGAGAAGCAACTGCGCTGATAGGCCTAGACAACACAACTAGAAAGTGCCCTGGCTCTGCACGACTAGAGTTCCTTTCATTTTCTTCTCTAGACCCTTTATTTTATTTCCATCTTATTTATTCTCACCGACACCCTATAGTTTAATTTCCATTTCTGAGATCACTTTGTCTTTTTCAATCTATTTCCTGCTTTAGTAAGTAACCTACATTTTATATGATCCTTTGGTTTGGCCCGTTTTTGTATTTTTGCATCTTTGTTTCTTGTGATCCCCTTCCTCCATATTGACAATTGCCTATTTAAGTATTTGAGATTCAGGTTGGGTTCTTCTTTTGCAACTTTCCTCTGCCAGGGACTTTCAGGGGGTTTCTTTTGTGGCTCAGATAGTAAAGAATCCACCTGCAATGCAGGAGACCTAGGTTTGATCCCTGGGTGGGGAAAATCCCCTGGAGGAGGACATGGCAATCCACTCCAGTATTCTTACCTGGAGAATCCCATGGACAGGGGAGCCTGGTAGATCACAGTCCCTGGGGTCAAGCATGACTGAGAGACTAAGCAAATGAGAGAGACTTTTTAATTGCCTTTTTGTCTGACAAAAATAATTGCTTCTCATTTTTAACAGTTATTGTAGCTTTGTATCAAGGTTTGATTTTTCTTGTTTATGTTTAGAATGTGTTGGGTTTTTCTGGACCATTTATTTGAAAGGAATTTCTGGTGTATGAGGTGGGAAGTTTAGTAATTTTCAGTTCAAGACTGTCCTCTTTTGTTTGCACAATGTAGAGCTATTTCTTTAGTACATGAGCACTTTTATTTCTGCTTGCTTTCTCTGATTCTTAGATCTTCTCTAAGTAGAATCTTTATTCTGAGCTATTTCCTTCCTTCTTTTATCATCTGCTTAAGCTTCCTGGAAACACTACTATCTTCTAGGGTGCCCCCTCTCTCTTTTTTGCATTCTGCTGCTGCTGCTAAGTCGTTTCAGTTGTTTCCGACTCTGGGTGACCCCATAGACGGCAGCCCACCAGGCTCCCTCGTCCCTGGGATTCTCCAGGCAAGAACACTGGAGTGGGTTGCCATTTCCTTCTCCAATGCATGAAAATGAAAAGTGAAAGTGAAGTTGCTCAGTCGTGTCCAACTCCTAGCGACCCCATGGACTACAGCCCACCAGGCTCCTCCATCCATGGGATTTTCCAGGCAAGAGTACTGGAGTGGGGTGCCATCACCTTCTCTAATCATATGTTTATTCAACAGAACTCTTTTACTCTGCCCAACAAAGTACAAACACAATATTATCTAAAATGCTGCAAAGTTACAAAACTCAAAACAAAATTCATAGTACTGAGAGTACAATAAAAGCCAAAAAAGCAATGTGCATGTTGCTAAGGTAACCTGCACCAATATCGTGAATATCAACACAACAGGGAGTTCTGTGATGACCAGGCAGTTATTATTGTCAACTTACCAATTTCAGAGAGAGAGAGATGTGTGTGTGTGTGTGTGTTTGTGTGTGTGCGTGTGTGTATGCATGCACGTGAATACATGTGAAAAGAACCATTTGGGGCAGATAACAGGATATTTAGATCCAGAGGTCAGAAGAGGACTCAGGCAGGGGAGCAGGGCCAGGCTACCAGGGAGGACAGCTGGGCATGCCCTTTTCCTGTGGGACTCTGCCGCACAGATAACCAGATAGGCCTCAGATCATCTGTGGAATGGGGAAACATGCTCCTGGGTTGGGACAGTACCACCACCTAGGCCCTCTGCTCATTCTTGCATCTTTACAAGCATTATCCCAAACCAACAACACTTCTGCAGCCGGAACCCTGCCACCTGGGAAACATCTCAGTTGCTGCCTTCACCTTGGAAGCCTGCCTCAGAGGGAGGGAGGGAGTTCAGCTGGGAAAGTGACAAAAGTGAGCTGGATAAGATATAAGTCATAGACGCAGAACTTTGGTGGCCCTGCTTACCCAGAGGAGTTGGAGCTGGAATGGCTCCTATGGCAGGAGTGGCAGGGGGCTTAGGTGGAGGGAGGGGGGAATGCGACCCCCTTCACCCGAGGGGATGATGGGTGACCTGCGCCCCATGAGAGGCGGTGGAGCCTTCTCCTGGGAGGGCTGGCTGGCCTGGGGGATGGCTGAGGCCAGGGGCTGGCACAGCGGTAGCAGTGATCTTCTGGCCATCGATTTTTCCTCTGGCCATGTGCTTTCAGAACCTTCCCAGCCTCATCTGGATTCTCAGACTTCACATAAGCCTAGCCTTTAGACAGATGGGGGTGCATCTGTGTGGCAGACATGTCAGTCGTTTTAATTTTTCCACAGGTGGAGAATATCTCCACGATGTGACCTTGGTCACAGCCCTGGTGAACCTCCCGCTGTGGACTTCGGTGGATTTAGGGGAAGGGCTCTGCCTTTTCCTTCTCTTCATCCCTTTTGGGTGGTTTGGATTTGGAACAAGAATGCCACCTGTTGTCCTGTCTGCCCCAAGAAGGACTTGGAGAGCCTGAGGAGCCTCTGGAGCTGGAGCCACGGGAGGTGCTGGGACTTCTGGAGTGGCTGGTGCTAATACCACTGGAAGCACTGAACCTCTTCCACCATCTTTCCTTCTCGCTTGACTCGTTGAGGGGCCATTTATCTTTAGAGCGATCCTTCAACTTCTCATCAGAGCAGTCTTTGCGTTTGGCTGTTGTTGTTTTTGAGTTGTTCAGTTGTGTCTGACTCTCTGTGACCCCATGGACTGCAGCACACCAGGCCTCCAAGTCCTTTACCATCTCCCGGAGTTGATCAAACTAATTTCCATCGAGTCAGTGATGCCATCCAAACAACTTGTCCTTGGTCGTCCCCTTCTCTTCCTGCCCTCGATCTTTCCCAGCATCAGGGTCTTTTCCAATGAGTCAGTTCTTCACATCAGGTGGCTGAAGTATTGGAGCTTCAGCTTCAACATCAGTCCTTCCAGTGAATATTAAGTGTTGATTTCCTTTATGATTGATTGCTTTGATCTCCTTAGAGTCCAAGGGACTCTCAAAAGTCTTCACCAACACCACAGTTCAAAAGCATCAATTCTTCAGTGCTCAGCTTTCTTTATAGTCCAACTCTCACATCCATACAAGACCACTGGAAACACCATAGCTTTGACTATATGGACCTTTGTAGGCAAAGTAATGTCTCTGCTTTTTAATACATTGTCTAGGTTTATCATAGTTTTTCTTCTAAGCAGCAAGTGTCTTTTAATTTCATGGCTGCAGTCACCATCTGCAGTGATGCTGGAGCCCCCAAAATAAAGCCTGTCACTGTTTCCACTGTTTCCCCATCTATTTGCCATGAAGTGATGGGACCAAATGCCATGATCTTCATTTTCTGAATGTTGAGCTTTAAGCCAACTTTTTCACTCTCCTCTTTCACTTTCATCAAGAAGCTCTTTAGTTCTTCTTTGCTTTCTGCCATAAGGATGGTGTCATCTGCATATCTGAGGTTATTGATATTTCTCCCAGCAATCTTGATTTCAGCTTGTGCTTCATCCAGCCCAACATTTCACATGATGTACTCTTCATATAAGTTAAATAAGCAGGGTGACAATGTACAGCCTTGATGTACTCCTTTCCCAATTTTGAAGGGGCCTTAGTGCTGGACTTTTTATTATTTTCTTTGGCTTCTAGCATGCTCTTGTTTTTCACTCCTGATAAATTTGTTCTCCCCTTTTGAGGTGTTCAAAGCAGAATGGCGGCCTTGCTTATGTGAGCACTCACTTCTAGCTGGAGTCTGAGAAAGAATCCCTAATGAATTGCAATTGACACCAAGTGCAGAACTTCCCGCTGCCGCTACCTCCCCCAGCTCTCCTCAGCCTCTGAGGCCCGGGCCGCCAGAGGTGTTTTTATTTACTCTCAATTCTCTGTTTGATTTTTAGGAAGAAGTGTGTGACATATCAGATCTGTTACCCACTGCCTCAGGCAGATGTGATGTTCAAAAAATACCAAGAGTGATTTTTAATAAACGCCCCCAGAGAAAAATGGTGTTTGCCCCAGGCAAACTTTGAGTCTGGTCAAATATTGTCAGTTTTGCAACTGGGGTCTTCCAGGGACCCACCAGACAGGTCAAATAATGTTCTCTGAGAAGGGGTGCTTTACAGGAATTCCAGCCTTTTTCTGGCCTCTACAGTGGCTGCCAGGCTGCTGGTTTTCACCATGACAGCAGGCTGTTAGTTTTCAAGTCCACAAGGAAGCCTTGATGGATGGAAACAGGACAAGCTGAAATACCACAGAGCTTGTTGTTCTTTTCATGTCAGCCATTTTTCTCATGTAAATGCTTCCCAGTCTCAAGTCTGCAACTAATATCTTGAGTTTAATATTTTTTATTCTAATCCATTGTCATTACTTTTATGGAGGAGAGAATTTTAGACGGTCCTTTACCATTTTCCCTGCCTTCATTCTTTAATTGTAGTTTTCATTTTTACCCTTCAAATTATAAATGATAGATTTCTTTTCATATATTTACAGGCTATTAAAGTATATTTTCATGTAAATTGTCTATTCAGTGATTTTGTCCATATTTTCCTCTGGGTTTTGGTATATTTTCCCCTCAGGTTTTAGAGTTTGCCAATTGTTTCTTGATTTTATCTGTCTGCCTGTTAATCTCTCTACTGTTTGCCCTGTGAAAGATTTTTATTTTCATACAGACAGTTTTACCAACTCTCTTCTTTTATTGCATCTGGACCTGAGTCCTAGAATCCTTTCTATAAATTCTGGTTATATGAGCCAACTCATTGGAAAATGATCACCCTGCTGCTGAGAATGATTGAAGGCAAAAGGGGAAGAGGGCAGCAGAGGATAGATGGTTGATAGCATCACCAACTCAATGGACATGAACTTGAGCAAACTCCGGGAGATAGTGGAGGATAGAGAATCCTGGCGTGCTTGCGAAGAATAGAACACGACTTATCGACTGAACAGCAACATAGGGGAATTCACCTATTTTTTCCTGGTGCTTGTTCAGTTGCCCATATGGCTGTATGTTTTACTTTTAAATACCTGATCCATTCGTGTTTACTTTTACATATGGAATGAAGTACAGATTTAATTGCAGCTTTCGCTACTAAGTTAAACAGCTATACCAACATTTTCTTTCTTTCTTTCTTTTGGCTGCATTGCAGCCAGCTCTCTGACCAGGTATTGAACCCAGACCACAGCAATGAAAGCCCAGAATCCTAACCACTGGAACACCACAGAACTCCCCAGCACAGTTTCTTAAAGTTCATCTTCCTTCTATTGATTTGTCACTTTTGTACTTATTTCTGATATGTCCTGTGTCTATTCATAGGTTTTCTATTTTATCCCTCTGGTCCGTTTCCTCATCCACTGGCTCTACTGTCTGTTGGCCTTGCAGCCAGAGCAGAGCCCGGTGATCGCCCTCCCGCAGCCCTGTCAGTGCAGACACTGCACACTGCAGGCCTCCACCCACACCACCACCCTCAGGCCCTCTGCTAACCCCCAGGGTTGTCTCCTCTGACTCCCCCAGCACCACAGCCCTCCCACCATGGACACTGTATTCTGTGCCTCAGGCCCACACTAGCACCTCTGTTCCCTCTCAGGCACCCAGCCCCTGTCTACAGCTCACCTGCACCCTGGAAGGTTCCTTCCTGCTTAATCAGTGACTGTGGACCAGCTCTGCTTCTGCAATGACGGCAAACCTGCAAACTTGTCTGCCATCCACCTTCTGCAGCTATACCTTCTTCAGTGAGGTCTGAACCCCAACCTCAGAGAGAGGGCTCATCTGCCAAGCTTGCCTTTACTCCTAGCTTGTCCTCTTTCAGCCCTAGAGTCCCATATAGTGTTTCCTTATATCTTAGAGTTATCTTTTATTACATTCTGTATTTTTTTCTTCCACTGCTTTCAGTTCAGTCACTCAGTATTGTCCAACTCTTTGTGACCCCATGGACTGCATCACGCCAGGCTTCCTTGTCCATCACCAACTCCCAGAGTTTACTCAAACTCATGTCCATTGAGTCAGTGATGCCATCCAACCATCTCATCTGTCATCCTCTTCTCCTGCCCTCAATCTTTCCCAGCATCAGGGTCTTTTTGGATGAGTCAGCTGTTCACATCTGGTGGCCAAAGTATTGGAGTTTCAGCTTCAGCATCAGTCCTTCCAATGAATATTCAGGACTGATCTCCTTTAGGGTGGACTGGTTGGATCTCCTTGCAGTCCAAGGGACTCTCAAGAGTCTTCACCAAACCACACTTCAAAAGCATCAGTTCTTCAACACTCAGCTTTCTTCATAGTCCAACTCTCACATCCATACATGACTACTGGAGAAACCATAGCTTTGACTAGATGGACCTTTGCTGGCAAAGTAATGTCTCTGTTTTTTAATATGTTGTCTAGGTTGGTCATAACTTTTCCTCCAAGGAGCAAGCAAGTGTCTTTTAATTTCATGGCTGTAGCCACCATCTGCAGTGATTTTGGAGCCCCCAAAAATAAACTCTGTCACTGTTTCCACTGCTTCTCTATCTATTTGCCATGAAGTGTTGGGACCAGATGCCATGATCTTAGTTCCTTTGAATGTTCAGTTTTAAGCCAACTTTTTCACTCTCCTCTTTCACTTTCATCAAGAGGCTCTTTAGTTCCTCTGCACTTTCTGCCATAAGGGTGGTGTCATCTGCATATCTGAAGTTATTGCTATTTCTCCTAGAAATCTTGATTCCAGCTTGTGCTCCATCCAGCCCAGCGTTTCTCATGATGTACTCTGCATATAAATTAAATAAGCAGGGTGACAATATAGAGCCTTGACATACTGCTTTCCTGATTTGGAACCAGTCTGTTGTTCCATATCTAGTTCTAACTGTTGCTTCCTGACCTGCATACAGGTTTCTCAAAGGTAGGTCAGGTGGTCTGGTATTCTCATCTATTTCAGAATTTTCCACAGTTTGTTGTGATCCACACAGTCAAAGGCTTTGACATAGTCAATAAAGCAGAAGTAGATTTTTTTTGGAACTCTTGCTTTTTCAGTGATCCAACAGATGCTGGCAATTTGATCTCTGGTTCCTCTGCCTTTTCTAAATCCAGCTTAAACATCTGGAAGTTCATGATTCACGTACTATTGAAGCCTAGCTTGGAGAATTTTGAGCATTACTTTGCTAGCATGTGAGATGAGTGCAATTATGCAGTAGCTTGAGCATTCTCTGGCATTGCCTTTCTTTGGGATTGGAATGAAAACTGACCTTTTCCAGTCCTGTGGCCACTGCTGAGTTTTCCAAATTTGCTGGTATATTGAGTGCAGCACTTTCACAGCATCATCTTTTAGGATTTGAAATAGCTCAACTGGAATTCCATCACTTCCACTAGCTTTGTTCATAGTGATGCTTCCTAAGGCCCACTTGACTTCACATTCCACTGCTTGACATAATGTAAAATCCTTGATGGATTTTAGTTTTAGTAAAATTTCAAGAAAATGGCTGGGATTTTTAATAGGGTGAGAATGTGTTACTATTTTTCATATTTAGGTTAATGTCTAAAAATTCACTGTCCAGCAGATTAGATTTGAATAATGAAGAATCGTGTATTATCTCTTTATGGTGGTTGCACTTGATAAAAGACTCAAGTGCATGCTCATATTTCTTTGGTCTCCTTCCCACCCCAGTGTGTTGATAATACATTGAATTTTTCTTTGGTGGTTGTTATCGAGGGTCTTTTGTTTATTTGTTTGTTTGGCCACACCTCACAGCACTCAGAATCTTAGTTCCCTGCTGCTGCTGCTGCTGCTAAGTCGCTTCAGTCATGTCCGACTCTGTGTGACCCCATAGAAAGCAGCCCACCAGGCTCTTCTATCCCTGGGATTCTCCAGGCAAGAACACTGGAGTGGGTTGCCATTTCCTTCTCCAATGCATGCATGCATGCTAGTCGCTTCAGTCATGTCCGACTCTGTTCAAACCCATGGACAGCAGCCCACCAGGCTCCTCTGTCCACAGGGTTCTCTAAGCAAGAATACTGGAGTGGGTTGCCATTTCCTTCTCCATTAGTTCCCTGACCAGGGATCAAATCTGTGCCGCCTGGAGTCTTAACCACTGGATAGCCAGTTCCCAAAGCTATACATTTTAAAAATACATACATTTGTAATAAATCCATAGAAGGTAAATCAAAGGGAATATATATATGTATATGCAAAATTCAGAGTAGTAGTTATTCCTAGATAATAGACAGAGGGTTAGATGGGAGAAGCACATGAGCAGATACAAAAAGTGTCAGTAATATACCAATTCTTAAATTAGGTGAGGATTCTGGCTCAAGTGCAAGCCCTACGCGTGGTTTTTTCCAAGGCTGACCCTAAGGCTGTCCCTGGCTGGCTTCCTGGGGGAAGCTGCCTCCCCCACATGGGACGTGGTGCAGAGCAGAGCACTGCACTTTCTGAAGGTGACCCATGGCCCCTTAGATGAGACAGGCTGATGAAAGGTTTGTTTCTTGCGTGCTCACTTCCATCCTTAAGCCTCTTTACTGGAGGCACTGGTGAGGCACATTTCTTCACTGTGACTCATGTCTCTCCACATCTAGCCCTTCTTCCTCTTCCTCTCCAGGCCTCCCAGGTCCATAAGAAAGTAGAAGACTTTTGTCTGGGGCCCAAGGTGGCTCAGTGGTAAAGATTCAGGAGTTGTGTTTTCCATTTCTGGGTCAGGAAGATCCCCTGGAGGAAGAATAGCAACCCACTCTAGTATTCTTGTCAGGATCATCCCATGGACAGAACCTGGTGGGCTGTAGTCCATGGGGGTCACAAAGAGTCACATATGTCTGATCACACAAACTCACAGCAGTAAAAACATCGCTGTCTACCTGCAAACATCTGACCCTTGACTGGTACTATTCTGAGAGGTTGTCAACCCAGATAATCATTACATAGTCTGACATAAGGCATAGAAGAGAATGTTATTTAGCCATACTGAGGACTCTGGGAGTCAGTCTCTACCAAGGAAGAAAGTGCTCCAGAGATACGTGGCATTCAGCACAGTTTTATATCTCTCAGATCAAAAGCATACATCAAACATGACAAATATTCCTTCAGGTTTTCAAAAGAAAGAAATTAGCATGTATACGGTAAGTCAGTATAGCCTTGGCATCTGAGAAGGGAATCTTTCAGGGAGTACTAGCATCGGTGTCATAGGAAGGGCGGCATTGGTCCCTACCCTCAAAGTAGATGTTCTTTTTACTTCAGAACAATGCATTCTCTTCATCTATGGTTAAAGCAGGTGTGCAATGGATGTTGGACAAGCCAAAAGCCAAGCTGTTCTAGTTGCAGGCAGTGACTGTTGTTGACTGTGAGCAGGCCCCTGGTGTTGGTAGACTTTCTGCAACTCAGTGTGTTATGGAGGCTCATGCTTTCCAGAAAAGAAAGTCCTTCAGGGTCACCTTCTATAGTAATTCAAAGAGACCTAGATAAAGACTTGGTTAGTTTGTCTTTACCATGACAAAGATCGTTTTCTTACATCTTGTGATGGAGCATCTGTTAATGGGATGCATTGCCACAGGCCCCCTCTTTCAAAGTGCCCCGACACAGTACACTTTGGTTAGGAAGGAAGAGAAGAAAGGGGAGGAGAGGGCCCAGTATTTGGTGGGAGGCTTTGGAACTGGTGCCCTCCCACTGACCCGTTTGGGGATTTTGATGGTATTTGTCTACTGGGTTACCAGAAAGGCTGCTTTCTTAGAAATGCCAGGAAGCCATCCAATGGCCCACCCAGTCACCCTTTTCCTGGGCCCCATTTATCTACATTTACCCTTGTCTTACCCGTCTCCACAATCTCTCAGATTGGGCAGGAGAACAGTGTCATAGGCCAGTTGTGTTAGTTGGCTTTGGATTCAGCAACTCTGATTTGCTTGAAAAGTGCATCTCGTTTGACAGGCAGTTGGGCCTTTCCAGGACCTCAAGTGCACCAGCACCATCAGTGTGACATTCTTGTTGCTGCAACTGGATTCTGCAGGAGCAAAACACCTCCCTAAACGTCAGTTCACTCCCGTCCGAGAAGGAGGCCACTGGAACATCTGGAAGAGCAGTTGAAGATCCACTGTCAGAGAATTTTGGCCGCACTAGTGGTGGCCTTCTTCCTACACTCTACTCTGCCCAGACTGGGTAGTTTCTCTCACTACTGGAAGCCTCCAGTTATTAAAAAGTCCTATGCAACCTGCCCTCGGCCCTTGCTGAAGTTATTAATGATACTTTCTGAGCATCGAAGGCACAACAGAACAGCCCCTACTCCTTGGCCTGAGTAGTGTTGGCTAACTGCTTAGTCCTTGGCTTCCAGCTGCCAGTCAAGGAGGGCATCTGTGCCATTGCCAACACTTGGATCAAGAAAACTGGCAAATTAGAGCAGTCCATTAGGAGGATGAGACAGAAGTCCTTCTGGCCCTCTAAAATAGACCCTAATGTGTTATAGGCCATCTTTATCTTCCTTAACAAACATAGGGGCTCATGGCTACACTCACTCCTCCAGGCAGGCCTAATCATTCAACTTGGAGTGGCTTAGATCATGGCCCTCATACCAGTCAGCATGGTCACACCCCCTCAATGTCTGGCTCACAGAGGACCTGATGGTGTAAACTTTGCTTCTCTTTCAGATCCTAAAGGACCCAGGGGTTGAATTAAGGAGTCCAATTCCAGGAGGTCAATACCTATTTGTGATCTTTTGGGCCAGGACATTACAAGACTATGGATGGCTTCATGCTGGAAGCTCCTTTCCCTACATCAGACCTGGGGCAGATCCCTGCAGTGCAAATCTCTGAAGCAAGTGGCTGCAAGGACACCCACACCTTACTAGGGGTCTTGGCTGAAGCATTCTTCTCCCATCTGACTCAATATGTTTCCACTCCTAGAATTCCCCTTTCCCACCTCTCTCTCCCTTCCACAAAATGGTAGGGGTCTTTTGTTGGAGGTGATGAGAGAACTCCCCCATAACTGTATGTAATGTAACCCTTGCCTGGTTTTCCCAAGGAAAGAAGGAACGTTGGAGAGCTGCCACCTCTTCTTTTGGTTCCCTGCTCACTCTCCAGCAGTAAGTGAATAAAGGCTCGATCTCTACTTTCAGGTTGGCTCATTGTCCTGATTGATCATCTCAGTACCTGAGTGCAGGCCACTGGATGATGGGCTCTCACAGATGTTTATTTTTGAACTTATATTAATTCATATCATACTTAATGCCACATTAAGAGATAATTAATGTGAGACCCTCAAAGACCCAGGAATCTAGCTCCTGGGGCCTCTGGAGTGAGAGTGGGTGGGTCAAGTAGAACTTTAAATGCTGCAGGGCAAACTGAAGCCCTGGGATTTGCAGTCTGCTTCTTTTTGAAGTCTTACAGTTGAAAGTGCCTTTCTGAGGGGGCCCAAACTTGGAAATAAATGGAGGGCTTACCCAGACACTTTTTCAAAGGAATATTATTCAAGCTGGCACTTGGATGAGGGTTCAAGTCAGACCTAAGAGGACAGGGCCTGCAAGAGCTGGGAGAAGGACCTAAACAGCAGATGAAGATGGCTAAGCTCCTCAGGAGCAGGTGTTCAGTCATGCCCAGGACAAGAGAAACAGACCCCAGGTCACTGCAGCTGCAGACATGTCAGCAGAAGCCTGAGGCCTCATGGAAAGGAAACATCTTTCCCCCGGCAGCCAGCGCTTGACCAGTCCTCCTCCTCCAACACCCCCACCTGCTGTATCCTGAGAAAGCAGAAGGGGAAAAGAGACACTTTGCCTTAGAGAAAAACAGCTGAGACAGGAGGTTCAACTCTTTAATGAAGTTCATCCAAATGAGTTTCATTCAACCAGACCACTTGACACTGGAAGCGAGCAAGCGTCCCTTTCCTCTTAACTCCATAGAAACAGACCTCCAAAGAAATAAGTGAGGTGCTTAGATATGAAATGCTACATTCTTCTTTCTTTCTTTTTAACTGAAGGATGACTGCTTTACAATATTGGTTTGATATCTGCCGTACATTGCCATACAAGCCATAGGTGGCATGAATCTCCCTCCCACCTCCAGCTGAAATGCTGATTTCTTAACACATTTGAACTATGCATACATTACAATCATCTACATAAAACATCTTTACACGTACAAATAGAAATAGAGGATTTCTATTAAAGGAATAAAGGATTTCTACAAGAAATAAAGAAATAAAGGATTTCTACAAGGATTCATAACACACTGATGAAAACATTCACTATGTACAGAAAAGTAAATGCAGAGTGCTTCTGATTCTACTGAAATGTACACACATATTCTTTATACATTACATTTATACAAAAATTAATGAAAGCCTTAAAATTTACAACGAATATTAAGGATTTACTATATGCTGAAAAGGTGCTATTTGCCAAACAAAGTCTTAGCAGGGAGACTCTTTCAGTTCAAGTCATTTCCTCAAAGGCTGCTGGGTTTGTCATCATGGGAGAAATTCATCTGTGGACTCTCTGATGCTGCTTTAAGTGATCAGGTCGGGCAAAGTCTTTGTCACATATAGTACACAGGTAGGGCCGTTCCCTGGTGTGCCTTTTCTTGTGTCTGTTGAGCTCAGATGAACGGGAGAATGCCCATGTGCATCCATTCACGTTACATTTATAGGGCTTCTCTCCTGGAACCAAGAAAGAAAGGGAGACTTGTCATGATTCAAGGTAGCACGGGACAGGGAAGTTGGAAAAGAATGGAGAAGAAAAACGTTGAGCATGTTGGAGCGGGACAGAGAGAGACAGAACTGGATGGTGTGTACAGGAAAGGAAGAGGAGGAGGGCAGGATAGGCTAGAGGGCTGAAGAAGGAAGTTCAGATCAGTCGCTCAGTTGTGTCCGACTCTTTGCGACCCCATGATCGCAGCACGCCAGGCCTTCCTGTCCATTACCAACTCCCAGAGTTCACTCAGACTCACATCCATCGAGTCAGTGATGCCATCCAGCCATCTCTTTCTCTGTCATCCCCTTCTCCTCCTGCCCCCAATCCCTCCCAACATCAGAGTCTTTTCCAGTGAGTCAACTCTTCACATGAGGTGGCCAAAGTACTGGAGTTTCAGCTTTAGCATCATTTCTTCCAAAGAAATCCCAGGACTGATCTCCTTCAGAACGGATCTCCTTGCAGTCCAAAGGACTCTCAAGAGTCTTCTCCAACACACCACAGTTCAAAAGCATCAATTCTTCGGTGCTCAGCCTTCTTCACAGTCCAACTCTCACATCCATACATGACCACAGGAAAAACCATAGCCTTGACTAGACGGACCTTAGTCGGCAAAGTAATGTCTCTGCTTTTGAATATACTATCTAGTTTTTAATTTCTGGCTTCAATCACCATCTGTGGTGATTTTGGAGCCCAGAAAAATAAAGTCTGACACTATTTCCACTGTTTCCCCATTAGAGCAGTGCAAACCAGCTATGACAAGCACAGTTCCAAATCGCATAGTGTGCAAACACAAAGTTCTAAAAGAAGGAGCCTCATTCCTTGATTTCTAATGACATTAATGCTTCTGTGGCAAATGACCAATTCACCATTGTCCCTATCCTGGACTATCGTTGGAGACATACTTATCTTTGACCTGCCTTCAAGACAAAAGGCTAACTTACAATAAAAACTTTGTCTTGCAAATAAGTTTGGGAAATTCTAGAATTAGAACAAAACAAGCAGTCATGTTTATTGAAAGTTTACTATCAAGTTTCAGTTTCTGCTCCTCAAATCGCATAGTGTGCAAACACAAAGTTCTAAAAGAAGGAGCCTCATTCCTTGATTTCTAATGACATTAATGCTTCTGTGGCAAATGACCAATTCACCATTGTCCCTATCCTGGACTATCGTTGGAGACATACTTATCTTTGACCTGCCTTCAAGACAAAAGGCTAACTTACAATAAAAACTTTGTCTTGCAAATAAGTTTGGGAAATTCTAGAATTAGAACAAAACAAGCAGTCATGTTTATTGAAAGTTTACTATCAAGTTTCAGTTTCTGCTCCTGTCTATTGTTTGCGGTGTTGCTTAATCACCATTTTTACTTGCCAGTACCATTCTCTCAGCCTTTAAAAATGTCCATTTCCCCAAATATGATGCTACAGAGTAAGACTCATTCTGTTGTAAGGACAGAGGTACAAGCAATTTTAAAGCAAGAAGCATCCATGAAAAAAAACCGACTAGTCCAATTTTTCATTTAAAATATTAGCAAACTGATAGCTCAGATTTAAGTGATATGGCTGATGTCTCATAACTTTTAAGAAATGAAGCTCTGTCTTTCTCTAAATCTTCCATTCTGGGAAGTAGCATAGAATAGTTTTGCGAGCATATAGATAATTCCTGGGAGGAAACTTGGAAAATAAAAGACGAATTGCTTTCATAGGCAGATTTCTGGATAATTTCCCTCATTTTAAGCTTCTTTTATTGTCCTTACAATATGTTTTACAGTGACTAAAAACGGGGAAAATATGAAAGAAGCAAATTGCAAACAATTCGATTTACCGGCTCTTTGTGAAAGATAACATATTTAACATATGTTTCTCGAGGATACAGCAGCCTGGAGGAAAAGCAGTTTGAAATAACAGCAATGAGAAGTATTTTTCTGACTCAGGCCTTGCCCACAGGATTGCAAGAAATTTACCTCCCTTAAATTCTTCCCAACTAGTTCAGAAAGTGATTACCTCAGGACATTTCATATAAGCACATACTGTCACTCCTGTAGCTCCATATTAAGCCTACTAATTCTTTTTTTTTTTAATTAACTAATTTATTTTAATTGGAGGCTAATTACTTTACAATATTGTGGTGGTTTTTGCCATACATTGACATGAATCAGCCACGGGTGTACATGTGTTCCCCATCCTGAAACCCCCTCCCCCGTTCCTCCTCATCCCATTCCTCAGGGTCATCCCAGTGCACTGGCCCTGAGCACCCTGTCTCATCCATTGAACCTGGACTGGCGATCTGTTTCACATATGGCAATATACATGTTTCAATGCCTCCCAATTCTTATTTACTGTGCTCTGCTGCTGCTTCTCTAGGTTAGTCACTGAGACATCCCTGCCTCCTTTCAAGAGAGAAGTTTGGGAATCAGAACCAGTCCATGGAGATGATGCCATGTGTCCCCCAGATGACTGTGCCTGGATTATTCTCTGCTAACCATGACACTTTTTTTTTAAATTAGTTTTTAACGGTGTATGGTTGCTTTACAATGTTGTGTTAGTTTCTATTGTATAACAAAATGAATCAGCCATACACATACATATATGCCCTCCGTTTTGGACTTCCTTCCCATTCAGGTCACCACAGTGCAGAAAGTAGGACACTTGATAATGAAAGCAGGCATAGCAAAGAGCTACTGCCTCCTCGGTCCAGCACACTTTGGTGATCCTTACTTGAGGAGTGAGGTTCCGGGTGCTGGCTGTGAAAAGACTTTCTCCAGATGATTTCAGCCTGAGGGCTTCCTAGGGGAGAAACTATTGTGGGCCAAGGTATGTTTGCTCAGAGGTCATCTGGGGGCCTACTGATCTCAGTTGTGACACCAAAGTGGAAACAGAGCTTCTGCCTTCACTGCCTTTTTGGAGTCCAGAGCTTGTGTTGGATTCTCTTGGGGAAATAATAAACCAGACTGCAGCATGCACCCAGCTACCACCTGAAAGGTGGAATTTCGAATGCCCCACTTGGGCAGAGGGCCAGTCTTCCTTTGCACACAGGTCTAGTGGTGTTTTGTAGGAAGTGGGTTGGGTCATCAGACAGAGAGAGGATGGATTCAAAGTGGAAATGTAGAAGGATAAGAAGGACCAAAGGGAGAAGGACATTGGGAGGGAGAGGAGGTCTCCCGGAAACTCCCACCACACGACACTTCCCCTCCTTGGTGGAAACCAGTGTGTTAGGTATGGTCACTGGTGGCTCTTCTGGCTCTTTAACAAATCAGAACACCCACATGTATCTGAATCCTCATTAAATCAGATACAGGTTAGACAGCAGCTTTTCCTCCATCAGGGTCAGTGTGTGTGAAGGTTGGGAAGATAGGACAGTGGTACCTGGGAAGGACTCAACACCTGCTTCCTGTTTGCCCAGATGGAGACGAGAGCCACAGGAGGCAGAGATGAAGGTGGAGGGGAATGTATTAGAATGTATTAGAGGAGGCTGAGACTCCCAAGAGCACACAACTCGAGTCCTTGAGTCGCTCAGCACGTCAATTTCCCTGGCCTTTCCCTCACTGGGCAGCTAGAGGGATGGCTGCCCAGTACCAGGAAGCTGTATTCAGATCAGTGTCCATGCAGACGGCGGCCCTTGGGGACATGATGTGTGAATCTATTTGTCTTCCTGTGCAACAGATGACCACAGTTTAGTGAATTAGAAGACAATACTAATTTTCTCTCTTACAATTCTGTAAGTCAGAAAATCCAAAGTCATTTTCACAACACTGAAATCAAAGAGTCAGAAACTCTGTATTCCTTAAAAGGCTCTAGAGGAAGACCTTCATCTTCTCCAGCTTCTGGGAGCTGCCCATACTCCTTGACTCATGACTGTTTCCTGCATCTTCAAAGCCAACATCACAGCATCTTCTCTCTGCCCTCTGCTTTCTTCCTGCGTCTTCTCATTCTGACTCTGATCTCCCTGCCTCCCTCTTTAAAGGACCTTTGTGATGACATTGGACCCATTCAGACAATCTAGGATATCACCCCAAAGTGGCTTTTACTGTGTAAGGTGACATATTCACAGGTTCAGGAGATTTGGAAGTGGGCATCTCGGTCGGGGAAGGAGCATGATTCAGTCCATCATACGGCACATAGTCTGTGCCATATGATACACGTGGATGCCCTAGGAAGGAACTTCTTTACCCATGTTGGTGAGGCTGATTCTGGACTTGGGATCTACTTCTTACACATTGACCTCCCAGGCCTCTGCTGTCAGGATCCACATCTACTGAACTGAAGGCTGCATCCCCTGAATATTCTGTCCCATCATTATTGTGTGGGCCCCAGAACAGTGGACCCTCCACTATTCACAGCAAAGTCTGAGTAGTATTGTCAAATTGACCTCTCCTTGCATTGCTAGTCCATTGTTACAAACAAATTTCATACTTTTTTACTCCATCTTTCTCGAGAATTACTCTCCCTCCTGGATCTTTCTTGTGCAGAGAGGGTACTTTTGCATCAGCCCCACAGAAGAAATCAGAACACCTGCATGTATCTGAATCCTCATTAAATCAGATACAGGTTAGACCCTTGAGCTAGGATCCTTCTGCCATCATGAGTCATGATAAAAGTTTTTTCAGTCTGAAAATATACACCAATGAAACAACCTGTTGATCTATTTCTTTTCAATAAAGTAACAAATAATTCTGAGGGCGTCAGATTTAAGCAGAACCCACACAATATCAATCGTAATAAATTATTTAACTATGCAATTTGGAAAAATTATATTTGGTATTATGTAAATGCAACCTCTCAATAACACAAGGAGTTTATTCTATTAAAATTTATTACTTTAAGATAAATAGAAAGTCTATTTGTCAAAACCAGATAAGCCTTACTACAGATACCACTATTAATACTGATAACAATAAATAATAATAATAAGATCCTCAAATAAATAATGGATGTTTTGCTCTGGTCTCATAGCCTGGTTGGCTTATACACAAACCGGGAATGCGAAGTGGTAGCCACATATATTTTGCTTTGTCTTCCAACACCTGATATCAAGGGTTAGGATGGAGTGGCTGAGTAGATATCATCTTCTAATGTTCCTTCTAAAAACAATATAATAGAAAAACTGTCATGGGGATGTGCAATTGGTCTATCAACTTCAAGTCCAGACTCCCGGTAGAAAGAGGGTCTTCCTGCCATAGCACCATCCCGACACCCACATACATTCATTGTAAGGCTCAGGGAACCCTGATCTCACAAAGAGGACAAATCTAACAGAGATTAGACACACAAAAAAACTCAAGAGTAAAGGAATGCATTGCTGCAGCTCCTCCATCTGAGGTTAAAATCAGAAGACTAGGAAATATCACTGAATGGTAATAAGTAAGAACTGAAATTGAGAAAGCCATATGTTGAAGGACAAAAGAAACTGAATCACCCAGAAAAAAACAGAAATTAGACCAGAGCTACTACTGTTTCATTTTTCATGTGAGGAAATTGATGCTGATATCAGGAATCTCACTACAACCATATATAATCAGTTCTCATTCTAAAGCAGAGTCCAGTTATACATAACGTAAGCAACACAGTAGCTAAACAACCTTCAAAGGTCAAAAAGCACTAGTATTTTTCATTTCATGTACTCAACATACATTAGCTCTGAGCACCATTTGCAAAAATCAGCAAAATGCCAGTCTGAAATTTTAGGTCAATTTCATAATATTTTAATGTATAAAGCCTTCTCTGGGTGTTATTATTTATGTAAGGGTAATTGAATCAGATTAACTTTGTTCATCTACTAGAATCTTGCATCTCATGCCCAAAGTAGAGAAAGACAATAAGTAGCCTCTGTCATGGAATTCTGCTTTAGGGAGATTTGTAGTTCTCTTTAGGTTGCATGAAGTCTCTCTTTTCCAGATACACAGGCCATGAGCTAATTAGGGATCCATAAGCTGCACTGTGTGCTTTGTAAAATGAAGGGAGAAGAACTTCCTGGAGTCCCTTAAAAGTCAGGATCTAGGGAAATGAAGAGAAGGTGAAAATATGAGGGGAATTTTGTTGTTCAGTCATTAATCCTTTCCAACTCCTTGGGACCACATGAATTGCAACACATCAGTCTTCCCTGTCCTTCACTACCTTCCTGAGTTTGCTCAAATTCGTGTCCATTGAGTCGGTGATACTGTCCAACCATCTCATCCTCTGTCACCCTTTCTCCACCTGCTCCCAATCTTTCCCGACATCAGGGTCTTTTCCAATGAGTCTGTTCTTTTCATCAAGCGACCAAAGTATTGGAGCTTCAGCTTCAGGATCAGTCCTTCCAATGAATATACAGTGTTGATTTTCTTTAGGATTGACTGGTTTGATCTCCTTGTAGTCCAAGGGACTCTCAACAGTCTTCTCCAGCACCACAATTTTGAATTCTTTAGAGCTCAGCCTTCTTTATGGCCCAATTCTCACATCTTTACATGACTACAGGAAAAACCATAGTCTGTTAGGTCCTTACTATTTATATCCTTTATCATGTCCATCTGCGCATGAAATGTTCCCTTGATATCTCTAGTTTTCTTGAAGAGCTCTCTCCTCTTTCCCATTCTATTGTTTTCCTCTACTTGTTTTCATTGTTTGCAAGAGATACCTGGAATAAGAGGCAAGTTTGGCCTTAGAATACAAAATGAAGCAGGGCAAAGGCTAACACAGTTTTGTCAAGGGAACACATTGGTCATGGCAAACTCCTTCTTCCAACAAAACAAGAGACGACTCTATATGTGGACATCATCAAATGTGGACATCATCAAATACAGAAATCAGATTGATTATATTCTTTGCAGCTAAAGATGGAGAAACTCTATACAGTCTGCAAAAACAAGACCTGAAGCTGACTGTGGCTCAGATCATTAGCTCCTTATTGCAAAATTCAGGCTTAAATGGAAGAAAGTAGGGAAAACCACTAGGCCATTCAGGTATGAGCTAAATCAAATCCTTTATGATTATACAGGGAAGTGAGAAATAGATTCAAAGGATTAGATCTGATAGACACAGTGCCTGAAGAACTATGGACAGAGGTTCGTGACACTGTACAGGAGGCAGTGACCAAACATTCCAAAGAAAAGGAAACGCATAAAGGCAAAGCAGTTGTCTGAGGATGCTTCACAAATAACCGAGGAAAGAAGAGAAGTGAAAGGCAAAGGAGAAAGGGAAAGATATACCCAACTGAATGCAGAGTTCCAGAGAATAGCAAGGCGAGATAAGAAGACCTTCTTAAATGAACAATGCCAAGATGTAGAGGAGAATTTGGAGTAAGATGGTAATAGGAAACCTTTCCATTTGCAGGGTCTGTTGTATATTTAAATGCTAGGTGTGAGTGCTTTTATTGGGGCGAGGGGGCTCATGGAAAATGAGTAACGTTCCATACTTCAGTCAGTATGGAGCAGAGAAGTGAGAGAAATTCTGGGAGGTGAGAACAAGAGTTCCATAGGAGCCAAAAGTGACCAGAAGAACATGAGACCTCTGGGAAGTAAGAAATGTAGGGAGGTTTTGGACTTCCCACCATGTGTGGGTTAAAGCCAGACTGTGTTTCCTCCACTTCAAGAGACTGTGGGGCCTCCTTGGACATCTGAGTTATGCTCATTTCAAGAAAGTCAGTGTTAGCTTTTTAGAGAAAGTAATGTTTTACAAATCTCATGCAGCAAAGATGAGTTAGGAAACCGCAGCACCATGTTATCACGACTTGGCCAAGAAGAGAGGGACCCAGATGCTCAAAGGAGAATTCTGTGGTGGAAGCTGGGAAGGAACATGGATAGGGAAGCAGGGAGGGAAATAGACTAGATTTGGTGGGAAAGTGGGAGAAGGAACTGAGGCATCCCTGGGAGGTAGAGACAAGTGACACCATGATGGTGGTAACCACAGGAGGACTCATTTTGGAGTGTGATGGTGAAGTGGAAAAGCTGATCGATTTGTTGAGGACTCTGATCATCAGACTGAAACATTTTGAAGGAGGGCAAAGCGCTAAGACTGAACAATCATTTTTGAAAACTGAGCTTAGTTTTGGCCCCCATTTAAGTCAGTCCTGGTGATTCAAGTTTGTTAATCTTTCTAAATATTACAATATGTGGCAAAGGAAAGAAGCTTTCTGACAGATTAAGTTACTTTTTCAGTGAGTAACATGGGAAATCTGTCAGTGAAGCCAGTGAGTTTCAGACTTCTGAATGAAAGACAATTAATAATGTATCTAGCAGATGAACAAAGCCAGCCAATGTAATTACAGTAGAACTTGAGAAATTGGCCAAAAGCAGTTAGGCACACTATTTGAAGAAAGGAAATCTCCCTCACTCCAAGCCACACTAAATCAACAACAAAAAGTCATTTTAGAATTTCTCTAAAGGAAGTAAACTTATGCCAGGAAGATCCATTTTAAGAGCCTTAAAAAGAACTGGGTGGGCGGTCAAGTAAACCTTAATATGTTCTCTTGATGAATGAATCCTTTAATATTATGAAATGGGCCTCTTTATTGCTAATAATATTCCTTGTTTGGAAATCTGATATTAATACAGGCGTCCAGCTTTCTTTGGATTAGTACTCTCATGGGGTATCTTTTCCCATCCTTTTACTTTAAAAAGAGTCAGTTTTATTGAAGTATAATTTACATACAAAATGTTTACCAGTTTTAGGAATATCACTTGAGGAGTTTTGATCAATGTGTATAGCCATTAACCACCATCCTGGTTATGATCTAGAGCATTTTCTTCACCCTTTCAAGTCCCATCATATCCTTTAATGTCACTTTTCTTCCCTGTATTCCTGAACCCTGTCCATCCCTGATTACCACTCTGTTCCTATGGTTTTGCCTTTTTCAGAGTGTCATGCAGATAGAATCATACAGTATATAGTCTTTTGCATCATATATGTGTAAAATTGAACTTGTAAGATTTCTTCCCATTCCATATCCTCACCAACACACTAATTCCTTTCAGTTTTAGCTATTCTCTCCTTTTAGCTGTTATTCCCTTTGATTTTACCTAACCTAGTAGGTCTGAACTGGTATCTCATTGCAGTTTTCATTGGACATTCTCTTAACACTAATGATGTGGAGAACCTCTTTTTGTGCTTATTTACTACTTATTATTTGCTTATATTAATTTTGTTGTTCAGTCGCCAAGTCATGTCTGACTCTTTTTGACCCCATTGACTGCTGCACGCCAGGCCTCCCTGTCCCAGACCATCTCCTGGAGTTTGCCCAAGTTCATGCTCTTTGAATCAATGATGCCTTCCAACCATCTCATCCTCTGTTGCCCTCTTCTCCTTCTGCCTTTCCCAGCATCAGGGTCTTTTCCAATGGGTTGGCTGTTCACATCAGGTGCCCAAAGTATTGGAGCTTCAGCTTCAGAATCAGTCCTTTCAATGAGTATCCAGGGTTAATTTCCTTTAGGATTGACTGGTTGGCTCTCCTTGCTGTCCAAGGGATTCTTAAGAGTCTTCACCAGTTACAGTTCAAAGGCACCAATTCTATGGCGCTCTGCCTTCTTTATGGTCTATATATGAGTATTGCTGCTGCTGCTGCTAAGTTGCTTTAGTTGTGGCCAACTCTGTGTGACCCCACAGACAGCAGCCCACCAGGCTCCCCCGTCCCTGGGATTCTCCAGGCAAGAACACTGGAGTGGGTTGCCATTTCCTTCTCCAATGCATGACAGTGAAAAGTGAAAGTGAAGTTGCTCAGTCGTGTCCGACTCTTCATGACCCTGTGGACTGTAGCCAACCAGGCTCCTCTGTCCATAGGTGCCGGGGGCCAGCGTGAGGAACTCCACCCGTGGCAAAGGTCATGAGGAAGGAGGCTTGGCATACGCAAAGGCATGATCAAGCCTCAGGAAACTCCCTGTTCCTGAGCATCTACCCCCAAAACCAGAGTCATTTTTTATGGTCTCACCTACACCTCTGACTTTACGGGGGGCTCCCCCCATAACCATTTCTCTCGGAGAAGGAGTTAACTTGCAGCTCCAGTTGATAAAATTCCTGGGCGTGACAAGAGTGTTTCAGCTTACGGACTCCTCTGAAGGTTATCTAGCCTGCCTGTATAGGTTCGTCCGGCCAAATGTGATTATTTACAGCCTCCCAACAGCGAGAGGCACGAGATGTTTTAGATTTACTAAAGGCAGATTCTTTTGGGAGTTAGAATTTATTAGTATAGTGGGTTGATTAGGAATTGTATTGGTGAAGGGTTTTTCATTTGTTGTGCCAATAATTGCTTCTAATTCCCTGCCCTTATAATGAATATAACTAGCATATAAGAGAAATAAGTATTAACCTTTAAGATTAATCATGTTAACCTTGGGTTACATAAATTCCTTTCTTGATTGTAACTCATTACATCCTTACCCTATAGGAATGTACCTTTATCTGGAGGGTGGTGCCTGGTTTAAGAAAAAACACCCTTGGAAAAAAGAGTTTTTTGGTTATCAGAAAGAGAGGGTCATGAAGTGTCAGCAGGCCTCATGGCCAGAAGATGATGTGAAACCCCTAAGACCTTTTTTTATGTAAAGCACCTGATTTTGATAAAGGTCAGGACTGCTGACCCCCACGTGACTCTGTATTCATTCCTATGTGTAAAAAAGGTATATAAGCAAATCTGAAAATAAAGAAAATGGGATCAGTTTCTGGAAAGGCTGATTTCCCCCGTGTCGTTCTTTCTTTCTCCTTCTGGCTGAATCTCCATCTGGGGAGTGGGTACTCACCAAGCCTACTAATTATGCCTGGGCTTCTAAGATCGGACCGGGGAAGCCTCAGTGCCTCCTCTCCTTCGGGAGAACAGAAAGACGCCTGTGACCTATGTAGGTGGTGATTGGTATTCCACATAAATCAAGTTATTCAGCCTCCTTTTCTCCATCTAAATTTTCCTACTATACTACTATTTCCTAATCTAATCTTATATTTTTAAAAGTGTTTTTCTCGCCGACTCCGTCTCCACCTTCGAATCACCCTGGATCCACCGGGGCTGGACCCCGGCACATAGGATTTTCCAGGCAAGAGTTGCTGGAGTGGGGTGCCATTGCCTTCTCCAATATATCAGTATTAAGTGTACTCAAATCATTTTTCCCTTTTTAACTGGCTTATGAGAAAAATCATCCTGATTACAAGTCTAGATAAATGTTTTGCAAATATTTTATCCCAATTTGTGACTAGACTGTATTTTTTTACAAAATTTTTGTAGAACAACTGTTTTCAGTCAGTTGGCACTTCAGCTGCTCAGTCGTGTCCAACTCTTTGCGACCTCATAGACTACAGCATGCAGGCTTCCCTGTCCATCACCAACTCCCAAAGTTTACTCAAACTCATGTCCATCGAGTCGGTGATGCCATCCAACCATCTCATACTCTGTTTTCCCCTTTTCCTCCTGCCTTCAATCATTCCCAGCATCGGGGTCTTTTCCAAATGAGTCAGTTTTTCACATCAGATGGCAAAGTATTGTAGTTTCAGCATCAGTCCTTCCAATGAATATTCAGGACTGATTTCCTTTAAAATGAACTGGTTGGATCTCCTTGCAGTCCAAGGGACTCTCAAGAGTCTTCTCCAACACCACAGTTCAAAGGCACCAGTATTTTGGCGCTCAGCTTTCTTTATTACCCAACTCTCTCATCCATACATGACTACTGGAAAAACCATAGCTTTGACTATATGGACCTTTGTTGGCAAAGTAATTACTTTTCAATATAGTGTCTAGGTTGGTCTAGCCTTTCTTCCAAGGAGCAAGTGTCTTTTAATTTCATGGCTGTAGTTTTAAATTTTACCAAAGTACTACTAAAATTTTTTCTATTATAATTTGTGCTGTTTTTATCTTACTTAAAAATTTTTACCTAATGCATCTCTAAATTTTTTTTTAGGTTTTCCTATGGAGTTAGCAGCTTTGACTCATACATTTAGGTCCATGATTCATTTGAAATACAAGGTATAGTATGTGTTAAGATTTCAGGGTTTTAAATATAGATATGTGATGTTTCCAGTATCATTTGTTGAAAAGAGTTTTACTTGTTGGATTGCCTTTGCACCTTTGTCAAGAGTCAATTATATGTATAATTGACTAGGTATACATCTTATACCAATATCACACTGCTTCATTACTGTAGTTTGCAGTAAGACTTGAATTCTGGTTGTGCAAACCTTCTAACTTTGTTCTCCTTTATCAAAATTGTTCTAGCAATTTTAAGATCTGTGAATTCCATAAAGATAAGAACTTCTTATCTACAACATAGTATTCCAAATGTCAACAAAAACATCTCTGGGGATTTTATCTGGGATTATATTGAAAATGTAGTTCAATTTGGGGGAAATTGAAATCTTAATGACACAATCTTCTCAGCCAGGAACATGATATATCTCTCCATTTGTTTTGATCTTATTTAAGTTCTCTCAGAAATGCTTTGTTGTTTTCAGCACATAGTATTTCAAAAATTTTGTTAAACTTATACCTAATATTTCATATTTCTAATTCTCTTGATAATGACATTGAAAAAAGTTTCGATTACTAGTTGTTTGTTTCCTTTTAAAGTGAAAGTGTTTGTTGCCCAGTCATGTCCAGCTCTTTGTGATCCTGTGGACCTTAGCCCACCAGGCTTCTCTGTCTACGAAATTCTCCAGGCAAAAATACTGGAGTAGATTGCCATTTCTCCAGGGGATCCTCCCAATCCAAGGATTGAATCTAGGTGTCCCGCATTGCAGACAGATTCTTTCCCATCTGAGCCATCAGAGAAGCTCACTTGTTTCCAAGTGTATAGAAATACAATTGATTTTTCTATATTGACTCTGGGTTCTATGACTTTCTTAAATTATTTATTAGCTCTAGGTGGCTATTTTAGATTTCACAGAACTTTCTACCTAGATTGTCATGTCATCCATGAAGAAAGACAGTTTTATTTCAGTTTTTCAATACTAGTGTCTTTTATTTTTCTTGCCTCACTTCACTGAACAGAATCTTTGCTATGAAGTTGAACAGAAGGGGTGAACAATTGCCTTGTTCTCAGTTTTAAGAGGAAAACATGCAGTCTTTCATAACTATATTAATGTTAGCTGTTGAAAGCTGTCCTTTATCATGAAGATCAGTTCATTCTTAGGCTACTTAAATTTTTTATCATGAATGGATGCTAATTTTTTTTTCAGATAATTTTTCTGCATCTATTGAGAACTTTTCAATGTTAAACTAATCTTGTGTTTTGGGGATAAAGTCATAGCTTTAGTAAAAGTTATATTTATACAAATATGTTTATACTCCTTGATTAAACGTTTTTATGTTTTGCTAAGGATTTTTGGATTTATGCTCATCTGAATATTTGTCTATGGTTTTCATAACTCTCTGTCTCATTTTGATGCTAGTGTAAAGCTTGCTTCATAAAATGAGTTGGAAAGTATAACTTTCTCTTCTATTTTCTGGAAGAATTTATGCAGAGTCACTTTTGTTCTTTAAATGCTTTTCAGAATTCACTAGTGAAGCCATCTGTTCCTAGAGATTTTCTTTGTGGGAAGGTTTTACTGCAGTGAGACTCTTCAGATTATTTCTTCTTGGGTGAGCTTTAGTAGTTTGTGTCTTTTAAAGAATGTGTCCATTTTGTTCAAATTGTCATATTTATTGGTTTATAGACTTGCTGGTAGTATTCCCTTATTAGTCTTGCAATGTTTGTAGGATCTTTGGTGATGTCCTTCTTTTATTTCTGATTCTATTAATTTGGCCCTTTCCCATATTTCTTTATCAATCTGGCTAGAATTTTAAGAATTTTATTGATGTTTGTCATAGGACCAGCATTAGATCCCATTGATTTCTTCTGTCATATTCTGCTTTCAATTTCATTGATTTCTGCCCATATCTGCATTATTTCCTTGTCATTATTTTGAGTTTATTTACTTGTCTGTTTCTGGTCTCTTTAAAGTGGGAGTTCTAAGAGCACTGGCCTGAGAACTTCTTTGTTTTTAATTATGTGTATTTTCCCAAAGTAATTATAAATTTTGATGAGTTATGTTTTTCTTTTCCTTCAATTCATAATGTTTTCTAATCACTCATTTCATTTCTTTATTGACCCATGAATTATTTAGATACATGTGCTTTAATTTCCAAACAATTTGACATTTTCCAGATATCCATTTCCTATTGATTTCTGGTTCAATTTCATTATGGTCAAAGAGCATGTTTACTGTGATTACATCTTAAATATGATGAGACATTTTTATTAATGGTCCAGAACATAGTTCATCTTTGTGAATGTTTTGTATGACATGAAAATAGTATGCTGTCTACTTTTTTTTTTTAAATTAATCTCAACTAGGCAAGTTAAAATCATAACTTTCCTGCCTGCATTCATGGGTGTTTGCTAAGTCGCTTCAATCATGTCCAACTCTGTGTGACCCTGTGGACTGTAGCCCACCGGGTTCCTCTGTCCGTGGGATTTTCCAGACAAGAGTACTGTAGTGGGTTGCCATGCCCTTCTCCAGGGGATCTTCCTGACCCAGGGATCAAACCAGCATCTCTTATGTCTCCTGGATTGGCTGGCAGGTTCTTTACTACTAGCTCCAACTGGAAAGCTCTCTTTTCTGCCTATTTTCTATTTTTTTAACTTTTATTTTATTGTTTTAAATATAAATTTATTTATTTAATTGGAGGCTAATTACTTTACAATATTGTATTGGTTTTGTCATACATCAACATGAATCCGCCACAGGTGTACACGTGTTCTCCATCCTGAAATCCCCTCCCACCTCCCTCCCCATACCATTCCTTAGAGTCATCCCAGTGCACCAGCCCTGAGCATCCTGTATCATGCATCAAACCTGGACTGGCGATTCATTTCACATATAATATTATACATCTTCAATGTCATTCTCCCAAATTGGCCCACCCTCGCCCTCTCCCACAGAGATCAAAAGACTGTTATATACATCTGTGTCTCTTTTGCTGTCTCGGATACAGGGTTATCATTACCATCTTTCTAAATTCCATATATATGCATTAGTATACTGTATTGGTGTTTTTCTTTCTGGCTTACTTCACTCTGTATAATCGGCTCCAGCGTCATCCACCTCATTAGAACTGATTCAAATGTATTCTTTTTAATGGCTGAGTAATACTCCATTATGTATATGCACCACAGCTTTCTTATCCATTCATCTGCTGATGGACATCTAGGTTGCTTCCATGAACATTGGGATACACGTGTCTCTTTCAGTTCTGTTTTCCTTGGTGTGTATGCCCAGCAGTGGGATTGCTGGGTCGTATGGCAGTTCTATTTCCAGCTTTTAAGGATCTCCACACCGTTCTACATAGTGGCTGTACTAGTTTGCATTCCCCCCAACAGTGTAAGAGGGTTCCCTTTTCTCCACACCCTCTCCAGCATTTATTGCTTGTAAACTTTTGGAACTCAGTCATTGTGACTGGTGTGAAATGGTACCTCATTGTGGTTTTGATTTGCATTTCTCTCATAGTGAGTGATGTTGAGCATATTTTCATGTGTTTATTAGCCATCTGTATGTCTTCTTTGGAGAAATGTCTATTTAGTTCTTTGGCCCATTTTTTGATTGGGTCATTTATTTTTCTGGAATTGAGCTGCAGGAGTTACTTGTATATTTTTGAGATCAATTCTTTGCCAGTTGCTTCATTTGCTATTATTTTCTCCCATTCTGAAGGCTGTCTTTTCACCTTGCTTATAGTTTCCTTTGTTGTGCAGAAGCTTTTAATTTTAATTAGGTCCCATTTGTTTATTTTTGCTTTTATTTCCAGTATTCTGGGAGGTAGGTCATAGAGGATCCTACTGTGATTTATGTTGGAGAGTGTTTTGCCTATGTTCTCTTCTAGGAGTTTTAGAGTTTCTGGTCTTATGTTTAGATCTTTAATCCATTTTGAGTTTATTTTTGTGTATTATGTTAGAAAGTAACCTAGTTTCATTCTTTTCAAGTGGTTGACCAGTTTTCCCAGCACCACTTGTTAAAGAGATTGTCTTTAATCCACTGTATATTCTTGCCTCCTTTGTCAAAGATAAGGTGTCCATAGGTGTGTGGATTTATCTCTGGGCTTTCTATTTTGTTCCATTGATCTATATTTCTGTCTTTGTGCCAGTACCATACTGTCTTGATGACTGTGGCTTTGTAGTAAAGCCTGAAGTCAGGCAGGTTGATTCCTCCAGTTCCATTCTTCTTTCTCAAGATGGCTTTGGCTATTCGAGGTTTTTTGTGTTTCCATACAAATTGTGAAATTATTTGTTCTAGCTCTGTGAAAAACACCGCTGGTATCTTGATAGGAATTGCATTGAATCTGTAGATTGCTTGGGTAGTATACTCATTTTCACTATATTGATTCTTCCGATCCATGAACATGGTATATTTCTCCATCTATTAGTGTCCTCTTTGATTTCTTTCACCAGTGTTTTATAGTTTTCTATATATAGGTCTTTAGTTTCTTTAGGTAGATATATGACTAAGTACTTTATTCTTTTTGTTGCAATGGTGAATGGAATTGTCTCCTTAATTTCTCTATTTTCTCATTATTAGTGTATAGGAATGCAAAGGATTTCTGTGTGTTGATTTTATATCCCACAACTTTGCTATATTCATTGATTACCTCTAGTAATTTTCTGGTGGAGTCTTTAGGGTTTTCTATGCAGAAGGTCATGTCATCTGCAAACAGTGAGTGGTTTACTTCTTCTTTTTCAATTTGGATTCCTTATATTTCTTTTTCTGCTCTGATTGCTGTGGCCAAAACTTCCAGAACTATGTTGAATAGTACTGGTGAAAGTGGGCACCCTTGTCTTGTTCCTGACTTTAGGGGAAATGCTTTCAATTTTTCACCATTGAGGATAATGTTTGCTGTGGTTTTTTTCATGTATAGCTTTTATTATGTTGAGGTATGCTCCTTCTATTCCTGCTTTTTGGAGAGTTTTTATCATAAATGGATGCAGGCTTTCTCTGCATCTATTGAGATAATCATATGACTTTCATTTTTCAATTTATTAATGTGGTGTATTACATTGATTGATTTGCATATATTGAAGAATCCTTGCATCCCTGGGGTAAAGCCCACTTGGTCATGGTATATGATCTGTTTAATGTGTTGTTGGATTCTGATTGCTAGAATTTTGTGAAGGAGTTTTGCATCTATGTTCATCAGTGATATTGGCCTGTAGTTTTCTTTTTTTGTGGCATCTTTGTCAGGTTTTGGTATGAGGGTGATGGTGGCCTCATAGAATGAGTTTGGAAGTTTACCTTCCTCTGCAATTTTCTGAAAGAGTTTGAGTAGGATAGGTGTTAGCTCTTCTCGAAATTTTTGGTAGAATTCAGCTGTGAAGCCGTCGGACCTGGGCTTTTGTTTGCTGGAAGGTTTCTGATTACAGTTTCAATTTCCGTGCTTGTGATGGTTCTGTTTAGATTTTCTATTTCTTCCTGGTTCAGTTTGGAAAGTTGTACTTTACTAAGAATTTGCCATTTCTTCCACGTTGTCCATTTTATTGGCATATAATTGCTTGTAATGTTCTCTTATGATCCTTTGTATTTCTGTGTTGTCTGTTGTGATCTCTCCATTTCTAATTTTATTAATTTGATTTTTCTCTCTTTGTTTCTTGAAGAGTCTGGCTAATGGCTTGTCAATTTTATTTATCCTTTCAAAGAACCAGCTTTTGGCTTTGTTGATTTTTGCTATGGTTTCCTTTGTTTCTTTTGCATTTATTTCTGCTCTAATTTTTAAGATTTCTTTCCTTCTACTAACCCTGGGGTTCTCCATTTCTTCCTTTTCTAGTTGCTTTAAGTATAGAGTTAGGTTTTTTATTTGAAATTTTTCTTGTTTCTTGAGGTATGCCTGTATTGCTATGAACTTTCCCTTAGCACTGCTTTTACAGTGTTCCATGGGTTTTGGGTTGTTGTGTTTTCATTTTCATTCATTTCTATGCATACTTTTATTTCTTTTTTTATTTCTTGTGTGATTTGTTGGTTATTCAGAAGCACATTGTTCAGCCTCCATATGTTGGAAATTTTAATAGTATTTCTCCTGTAATTGAGATCTAATCTTACTGCATTATGGTCAGAAAAGATGCTTGGAATGATTCCAATTTTTTTGAATTTACCAAGGCTAGATTTATGGCCCAGGATGTGATCTATCCTTCTCTAGATCACATCCTGGGCCATAAATCTAGCCTTGGTAAATTCAAAAAAAATTGAAATCATTCCAAGCATCTAACTGCCTTATGACCCAGCAACCCCCTGCTGGGCATACACAGTGAGGAAACCAGAATTGAAAGAGACATGTGTACCCCAATGTTCATTGCAGCACTGTTTATAATAAGTAGGACATGGAAGCAACCTAGATATCCATCCATCAGCGATGAATGGATAAGAAAGCTGTGGTACATATACACAATGGAGTATTACTCAGCCATTAAAAAGAATACATTTGAATCAGTTCTAATGAGGTGGATAAAACTGGAGCTGATTATACAGAGTGGGGTAAGCCAGAAAGAAAAATACCAATACAGTATACTAACACATATATATGGAATTTAGAAAGATGGTAGTGATAACCCTGTATGTGAGACAGCAACAGACACAGATATATATAACAGTCTTTTGGACTCTGTGGGAGAGGGAGAGGGTGGGATGATTTGGGAGGATGGCATTGAAACATTTATAATATCATATGTGAAACAAATTGCCAGTCTAGGTCGATGCAGGATACAGGATGCTTGGGGCTGGTGCACTGGGATGACCCAGAGGGATGGTATGGGGAGGGAGGTGGGAGGGATGTTCAGGATTGGGAACATGTGTATACCCGTGGTGGATTCATGTTAATGTATGGCAAAACCAATACAATATTGTAAAGTAATTAGCCTCCAATTAAAAAAAAAGATAAAAATTTTTATGTACCTACATGAAAATATATGCTTGTTTATACACAGAAGGCCTTTACAGGTGGCCCTAGTGTAAAGAACCTGTATGCCAATGCAAGAGATGTAAGAGACTCAAGTTTGTTCCCTGGGTCTGGAAGATCCCTTGGAGATCCCTGACCATGCCCTGGAGGAAGGCATGGCAACCCACTCCAGTATTTTTGCATAGAGAATCCCATGGAAAGAGGAGCCTGGAGGGTTACAGTCCAAGGGGTCCCAGAGAGTAAGACACAACTGAAGCGACTTAGCATGCACATGTACACACAAAATTTCTGGAATTCTATGTCCACAAAAAAGAAACTATTGATCACAGGCCTCTGCTGGTCCTAAATAAGAGGGAGACTTAATTTTCATTATTTGTTCATTAAAGCTATGTTTTTTTTCACTCTTACCATGATCAGGAATCACTTTTTCAATGAACTTTAAAAAAATAAAGTGTCATTATTAACTGAGAAAGACAGGTAAATCAGGAGAAGGCTGCTATGTAAATAATCTATTAGAGATCTTGGAAATGAAAAAATAATGGTTATAGAAATGTTAATAAAAAGGTAAGAAGCTGGAGGTACTAAAAATACAGATTAGTTAATAAAAACTGAATTCAGGGACATTCAAGTTGTGAATGTTCACAGAATATAGTGTTAAATAGCACAGAAATAGAAGAAATAAAAGAAAAAAAATTAAGAAAACTGGAAAACAGATCCAGAAATTCCATTATGTCTAATAGAGTTTCTAGTAAATAAAAATAATAAATGCAAAAGAAGGGCCATTACTGAAATTAATAGAAAGATATTTTCCATGAGTTTTCAGATAGGAAGAACCATCTGAATGTCTAACAGTTTGAATGAAATAATACCCACTCCTAGACACACAAATAGTAGAATTTGAAAATCCAGAATAATGAGGAGGAAAAAAACCAAAGAGCTTTTGAAAAAGGGAACATGTTTAAATTTGGAAGGGGCTGTAATTTAGTCACAGAAAGATTTAGGAATACCTACAAAACTTGACCCTGATACCATTTGTGTTCACTCAATAAAGATGTGTCAAAAACATAATGTAAATGCTCAAAACAACAACAAAACCAAAAATACCTTCAAATTAACCTGTATTTCCCATATTCCCTTGTTTTCCCCACAAGGACAATCATTCTTGAACCTCTTTAGATCTGTTGGAAAGGCAGACTATGGCATTGAACTTATTTATAATATTTGGTGGTACTATTTGAACCATCCAAGCATATGGTGGACTGTTCTTGTAAAAAAAAAAAAAAAAGACTGACTCTTTATCTTTTAATCATTGACTTTTCATCTTAAGATGTTAGAATAATGCTTAGCCATACAATATTAAGTAGTTATGAGAATTGTAGACTGCAATAGAACTGTATTTTGGGGGGCTTCCCTTGTGGCTCAGCTGGTAAAAAGTCCACCTGCAACGTGGGAAACCTGGGTTCAATCCCTGGGTTGGGAAGATCCCCTGGAGAAGAAAAGCTCCCCACTCCAGTATTCTGGACTGAAGAATTCCATGGACCATATAGTCCATGGGGTCGCAAAGAGTTGGACACGACTGAGCGACATTCACATAGACTTGTATTTACAGATTACCAGTTCTGTCTTATCTCACCAATGAATAGATTTCACACAAAGGGTGAAGATAAGAATCAGAGTTTAAAAATCTTCCAAATTTTCCTCTTCATCTGGATCTTTTAGTATTGATAACAATATTCATTTGAAATCATTTTATTAGAGTAGAAAGACTCCTTAATTACATCACCATGCTACTTCCTTTATCTCATTTCTTAGGTTTACAAGCTTTTTTCCCGCAAAGTCTGGGAAAAAAATAGTATATGCCAAAGTAACCCACGTATATCTTGGGAACAAATGATGTTTTGGTCAAGACATCATATTCAATATATATGAATATTATAGGGCAGGGAGAGAGGAGATTCTTGATTGTAAATAGCCGCTGTTGTATACTGGTCTTAGATTTTCAGTAACTAAAGTTGTGTCTGGACCAGCCTCTAAAGATGCTTATGATTGCAAGATGCCCTTAACAATATCCACTAGGAAACTTTAACAAAAAGGTTTACTACTCTCAGGTTCTGGAAATTACATGACACATCTGGGCTATGCATTGAAGTTATTGGAAGTGGAGGAAGAGAGAGAGAGAGACAGAGAGGGTGAGCAGGGCATGGGGTGTGCTTTGATTGGGGTCCAGTGTAAGGCCTGGACAGGGTAGGACAGTGAGGGATAGGGAGGCTTGGTGTGCTGCAGTGCATGGGATTGCAAAGAGTTGGACATGACTTAGTGACTGAGCAACAACAAATATGAGACCTAGGGTTTCTAGGGCTCATTCTTTATTAGGCTTCCCTGTTAGTTCAGATGGTAAAGAATCTGCCTGCAATGCAGGAAACTTGGGTTCGATCACTGGTGTTTATTGTTGATTATTCTTTATTGCTGATTTTAAATATAAGAGCAAAACTATAAGACACTGATGAAAGAGATCAAAGATGCACAAACAGACCATGTTCTTGGATTGGAAGAATCAATATTGTGAAAATGAGTATACTACCTAAAGAAATCTACAGAGTAACATAATCCCTATCAAACTCCCTATCTAGTTTTGTATTTTTCACAAAACTAGAACAAAAAATTTCACAATATGTATGGAAACACAAAAGACCCCAAATAGCCAAAGCAGTCTTGAGAAAGGAGAATGGAGCTGGAGGAATCAACCATACTGAGTTGAGATTATACTATAAAGTTACAGTCATCAAGACAGTATGGTACTGGCACAAAAACAGAAATATAGACCAATGGAACAAGATAGAAAGTCCAGAGGTAAACCCACACACCTATGGGTACCTTATCTTTGACAAATGAGGCAAGAATATACAATGGAGAAAAGACAGCCTCTTCAATAAGTGGTGCTGGGAAAACTGGACAGTTACATATAAAATAATGAAATGAGAACACTTCTTAAAGCATACACAAAAATAAACTCAAAATGGATTAAAACTTAAGTGTAAGGCAGAAACTATAAAACTCTTAGAGGAAAACATAGGCAGAACACTGACATAAATCAAAGCAAGTTCCTCTTTGACATACTTCCCAGACTAATGGAAATAAAAACAAAAATAAACAAATGGGACCTAATTAAAAGCTTTTGCACAGCAAAGGAAACTATAAACAAGATGAAAAGACACCCCTCAGAATGGGATAAAATAATTGCAAATGAAGCAACTGACAGAGGATTAATCTCTGAAATATACAAGCAGCTCATGCAGCTCAATATCAGAAAAACAAAAAACTCATTCAAAAAACAAGCAGAAGATTGAAACAGACATTTCTCCAAATAAGACATACAGATGGCCCAAAAACCACATGAAAAGATGCTCAACATCACTCATTATTAGAGCAATACATTTCAAAACTACAATGAAGTATCACCTCACCCCAGTCAAAATGGCCATCATTAAAATATTGATAAGCAATGCTGGAGAGGATGTGGAGAAAAGAGAATCCTCTTGCACTGTTTACAGATGATACCACTTTAATGGCAGAAGTGAACAGGAACTAAAGAGTCTCTTGATGAGAGTGAAAGAGCAGAGTGAAAAAGCTGGTTTAAAATGCAACATTAAAAAGACTAAGATTATGGCATCTGGTCCCATCACTTCATGGCAAATAGCTGGGGGAAAAGTGAAAACAGTGACAGATTTTATTTTCTTGGGCTCCAAAATCATTGCAGATGGTGGCTGCAGCCATGAAATTAAAAGATGCTTACTACTTGGAAGAAAAGTTATGACCAACCTAGACAGTGTATTAAAAAGCAGAGACATCACTTTGCCAACAAAGGTCCATAGTCAAAAGCTATGGTTTTCTCAGTAGTCATGTACAGATGTGAGAGTGGGACTATAGAAAAGCTGAACACCGAAGAATTAATGCATTTGAATTGTTGTGCTGGAGGACTCTTGAGGGTCCCTTGGACTTCAAGGAGATCAAACTAGTCAATCCTGAATATTCATTGGAAGGACTGATGCTGAAGCTGAAGCTCCAATACTCTGGCCATCCGATGCAATGAGCTGACTCACTGGAAAAGACCCTGATGCTGGGAAAGATTGAGGACAAGAGAAGAGGGTGGACAGAGGATGAAATGGTTGGAGGGCATCATAAACTCAATGGACCTGAGTTCAGGAAAACTCAGGGAGATAGTAAAGGACAGGAAAGCCTAGTGTGCCACAGTTTGTGGGGTGGCAAAGTGTTGGACAGGACTTAGCAACCGAAGAACAACCTTTCACTGTTAGTGGGAAGAAAAACTTACACAGCTGCTAGGGAGAACAGTATAGAGATTCCTTTTTTTTTTTAATTAATTTTTATTTTTTTTAGTTTGTTTTGCTTTACAATACTGTATTTGTTTTGCTACACATCGACATGGATCAGCCACGAGTGTACATGAACTCCCAATCCAACTAGTCTTTGATATATTTTGAGTTAATTGTTTATTATGGTATGAGGCAGGGTTACAGCTTTAGTCTTCTGCATGTGACTGTTCAGTTGTAGAGTGCCATTTGTTGAAAAGACTACTCTTTCCCACTCATGATCTTGGCATTCTTCCTGAAAATCAGTTGACTATAGATAGGTGGGCTCACTTCTGAAATCTCAGTTCTACTAATCTACATGTATATCCCTCTATCAATATATGTACCACCCATTTTCATTTTCCTTATCATTGCTTTAAGGTAAGCTTTGAAATTGGGAACTGTGAGTCTTCCTATTTCACTGTTCTTTTCAAAGGTTATTTTTTGTATCTCATTGTTACCCAGTGGTTGGTTTGCTTAAAACTAAACCAGTGGAAAGAAGTAGATTTTTATAAATGTGATAGAAGCTTCCACATGCAGATATGCCAGAGCAATGTCAAGTGTGTGTGTGTCTGTGTGTGCGTGTGTGTGTGTGTGTGTGTATGAGACAATATAATCATGGAGTGACCTCTCACCACTTTTGCTATATTCAACTGGTTGAAAGCAAGTAATAGGATCCTTCCACATTTCAAGGGAGTAGATTTTCCAGAGCTTGAACATGGGAAGTGTCCTGGGGTCTGTCTGTGAAAACATCAGTGCATTTTTTCACATCTATCTAAATGTAAATAGCAGCAAATTGCCCTTTGCCGAATTATCTCTAAATTAAAAACTTTGATGACTTCAGTAAATAGCTGGTGACACTAATTAAAATCAGGTGGGTACTAAGTGCAACCCAAACATTTCATTCTGAGAGTGCTTGCAAGAATAAACATAAATATGTGTGCAGAGAGACACATACACAAATATGCCAAATTCCACCAGCAGTACTATGAATCATCATGGCCCAAGTAGTTTAACAAATGGAATTCTCTTTTATGCTGAAAAAAGTATACTGAAGGACAAAAATCTGGATAATTTATTCCAACATTTTCCCAAACCCTCCACCAGTTGTTCCATTTTTTCTAGTTATGATTATTCATGCCAAAATATCTAGATATCTGGATCAAATGTACATTACACCTCATTTCTTAAAAAATATCTTTATTTGCCCTCATTGATGTCCACTTGAGTTCTATATGTGGGCTGCCCAAGTGTGCAATAGGGAAGTTTTGATGGTATTGTTGTTGTTTAGTCATGTCTGACCCTGCAACCCCACGGACTGTAGCCCGCCAGGCTTCTCTGTCCATGGAATTTTCCAGGCAAGAATATCAGAGTGGGTAGACATTTCCTTCTCCAGTGTATCTTCCTGACCCAGGAATTGAACCCATGTCTCCTGCGTTGGCAGGCAGATTCTTTACCTCTGAGCGACCAGGGAAGCCCAGGGAAGTTTTATCCTACATTAAAAATATAACAGAAAAGAGTTTTATGGTCGGTGTTGCAGCTCTAAATTATCTGCACCCCCTTTTCTGTTGGCTGTTTTGTTTTATACTTCTTCCCTTTACTAAAATAGCAGAAACATCTGCAACTCCTCCCTCAATCAGTACAACACTTTATGAGTCCCAGATTTACAAATAGTATCAGTTACATGCAGTAAACCCATTCTTGCTCTTATTAATTACTTTCCATCAACTTATCCTCTGGCATTTTGGTTACAAAAGCATGCTGACAATCAACAGTAATGGTTTTCAGTTAGTTATTTGACAAGTATGGCATTTTGCAAAGAGTTTCTTATTAATTATTTAAAGTATCAGTGCCTTGGGGAGGCATTGCTTGTTCTAAGTCATACTCACTTATCTATAGCTGTTTTTCTCATACTCACTTATCTATAGCTGTTTTTCTCCTCTTCTCTCTCCACTTCTCTACAGAATTTTTAGAATTCTAAGACATTCTAAGGTGCATTAAGGACATTCTAAGGTGCATTAAGTTGTTTTAATCTTTTATATAGCAAATTCTTTATCATCTGAGCCATAGCAAATTCACCCCAAGTCTTAAACTAGACTCTGATTTTAAATACATGTCACTTCCCATATGTTTCTCTCACACTGGGTAAAAAAATAAACATAAGCAATAAGTGTATCACATAAAATATATTTTAACAAATCTCTTACATTGTATTCTGCTTGCATCTCAGTTTCTGGGAAAGAGATGATTGATGAATCACTAAATGCTTATGATCTGAAGTTCACATGGGAAAAAGGTAAACTGGGAAACCTTTTATTCAGAGGTTGTGTGCAAATGATGTGTGAAATTGTTGACAAATTGCCTTCATTAAGCTTTTGAAGTGGACATTTTTTTTCATAAATTTGGCTTCTTTTCAAATGTGACTTTGCAGAATTTTAAGACATTCACTGTTAGATTACAATTTGCAATAATAGTTGTCCTTGAAAATCTTTATTCTTGAAAAAAGTGGTAGAAAGTTTAGTTATCCTTGACAATACTTACATAGATAATATGCAGTTTCTGAGCAAAACATGGATTTCAATGCTCCCCTGTTTTCTCCAGATAAACAAAGGGAATAGGGATGAAATAGGAAGACCTTTCTTTTGTCAACTGTTGACCTCTTAATAACAAAGTCTTTTGACAAGGGTCCTTCTATTGACCCTTGAAATTATAGTAATTCCATTATAGTTGTCTCTTTTCAGCTCAGTGTCATAGAGTGTGGAGGATAAGACTGTGGTTTTATAGTCTGATCTTTGGGGGTCTAAATCCCAGTTCTGCTACTTTCTAGGGGGGAACTCCAGGCAACTAGCTAACTTTTCTTTGTCTCAATATAGTCTTTCCCTGACATACAATTGACTATTGAAATATGATAGCACATATTACTACATATTTGGAGAATCAGCACAAATATTGGTCCGAACAGTGAAGACCAAACGTTAATCCAGGTTTCTGTAAACATTTGTATTTATCTATAAGTCCATTGTTTGAGGAATGTACTTTTGGTTTCTATATGACCAATATTTAAGCCTTTTTTTCCTCTGGGGATCATTTTTGTAGAGGGTAGATAATTTTGATAACATATTTCCTTCGTGCACTGACTTGCTTTTAAAAGGTTTTTCTGCAAATCACCTCCTTTCTTCCTCACACAACTCTGCAGTATGTAAACAGCCAGATAGGTAATCAGTGCTCTGAGATAGTTATTGGACAAATGAAAATGTGACAGATTCTGTTTTTCCAGATAAGGAGATCAGATCACTGAGAGGTAAAGTAGGTTGCCCAATGATACATCCAGCCAAATCAGAGCAAAGAGTAAGATCCAGAAATCCACCCCTCTGTCTCCAACTGTCGAAAAGTCTTTAAGATTATATAAATGTCGGCTGGTCGTGGTCCTACACTAAGTAGGTTTATCTGATAGAAATTGTCCTCTCTAATAGTTTACAATCTGAAAAACACAGAACTTTGACTCAGATCTTCAAGGAATCTGGTATCATTTTTCAACACCAGCTGCATTTTCCAGTCATTAATTTTGCCAATGAATATTCTGTAATCCGAGAGGTGGGCTGGATGTAGACAGAATCAGCAAGTGAAATATCAATTTGTTTTTAATCCATGGTACGGAAGAGTTGTTTGGAAAACTCCTATCTATTTCTCACTGTTTTAGTCTACGTCTGATTTACTTCTTCTGTGTAGTATTTAGCATGGGTCTTATTCTGGAGCTTATGTTTCAAGATTGAATTCAGAGGTTGAACTCTACTGTTTGGCTTTCAGTTATTCTTCAGGGATAAGTTTTTGCCATGTTTCATTAGAAGGAGCAGTGTAGTGGTTGGGAAGTTAGCAACACGCAGGTTCAAGAAAGTCACTATGTGACAAACATGGCTATGGTGATCCTATCAACCCTTCTCAATTCAGACATCTGAACGTCCATGTGGACTTGTTGTTCAATTGCTAAGTCATGTCAGACTCTTCACAACCCCATGGACTGCAGCCCTCCAGGTTCCTCTGTCCCTGGAATTCTCCAGGCAAGAATACTGGAGTGGGTAATCATTCCCTTCTCCAGGGGGATCTTCCCGACCCAGGGATTGAAACCAGGTCTCCTGTATTGCAGACAGATTATTTACCAGCTGAGCCACCAAGAAAGCACATGCTATCTCCTAGAATTTGCTCAAATTCATATCCATTGAGTCACTGATGCCTTTTACCCATCTCATCCTCTGCCACCCCTTCTCCTGTTGCCTTCAGTTTTTTCCAAGTGGAATATAACGTCCTGATCTACATGTTCCTTTGCTTGAGAGTCAAGGTCAAGAAAGGATTCCAAAGATACAAACCTCACCCTTAGGGAGTGTGTTTCACCTCTGGGCTCTCTACCACCTAGAGCATTTCAGAGTACCGATTCAGAAGAAAGATGGAACTGTGGTGATTCATGAGGGGTCACTAATCTCCAGGAAGTCTGGATGAGAAACAGATCTACTCCAAGGATGGCTGATTTAGAAGCAGAGTATCTCAAAACACCTTTTCTCTTTTTTTTGGCTGGGTGGCATGTGGGATCTCAGTTCTCTAACCATGGATGGACTTGCGACCCCTGCATTGGAAACTCAGAGTCCTAACCATTGGAACACTGGGGAAATCTTTCAAAATACCTAATTCTTGAGTCATATTCTAGGGGACCTGAAGAGTAGAAAGTCATGTCTGTGAAACTGCATGTCCTCTACTGTCTCTGATGCTCTTGGAAGACTTGTGGCTGGAGTGACTCACAAGGTTTAGGGTGGAGGAATGAGGAATTGTCACACACACACAATCACACAAATAATTGTACCAGGGCTGGTTGCTTAAAATTGCAAACAGTGATGAGAGGTACACACTCCCCTGTGACAGGTGTTGGGTGATAACTGCCCCAGCCTTGCTGTTAAATGCTGTGCTTACCTGGAGAAGTCACTCTGTGATTACGGACCTCAGTTTCTCGGTGCTTACATTCTGGGATCATTGCTCCCTCTTCTTCTTCCACACATGAGTCTATAAGCGGAGGAAAGAGTAATAGCTATTTTCAGAATTTATTTCTATATTAAAAGAATGACTGGTGTCGTTAAAACATATGATAGAGATACATAATACAGGCTAAGAAGGTATGCTTTCTTTGGGTGCTCCAAATCAGACATGAATAGCATTGGATGCATTTTTCTCTTTGGTTAAATAATTTGTATGATAGGAGAAAGCCATATAAAATATGAAAATATTTTAAAAATGGAGTCTGAAAAAAGCAAAATGTTTTTTTCATTTGGGGCTTGATTTAAAATATCTAAAATAAGTTTCAGTCCCATACAACTTTAATGCAGATCAAGTGTTTTAAAATATTTATGATAAAGAAAATGATTCCATCTGGGCAGGGAATTTATTACTGGAATATCAGACCAATTTGAATTGAAGCCACTGTGAGATTAATTTCTTCTCTGTGGCTGGAATATAAATGTGTTCTGACAGCTGCTTTCTGTAACTGAACTGTACTTATTTACATGCAGCATCTTCTACTCAACGAAATCATAAATATCAGACGAACTCTGAATGGTTTAAGCAACAAACAAAGATTGATTATCCACGCAAATGCCAACTTGGGATTTACTATAAATAAGAAAGTATTGGCCAGTGCCTGTTTTGAAATCAACACTGGTTGTTTAGAGCTTTCAGAAAGACAGTCGTGAATTTCAGAAGAACTTGCTGATGTTAAAAAAAAAAAAAAGAATTACTCAAAGGGAAAAGACATGGCCCTGATCAAACACATATTTTTCAGATTTATGACTGATTAACACATCAGACACTCTTTGCATTATGTTTTCCTTTCACCATGGCTAAGAGCTGAAAAGATGAACTCTATTACAGAATTAACATGTCATGAAGGCTGTGTAACCATTTAAGCGTTTATGTAATACAATTGGCATCTGAGTACGTACAGTAAGAGGCTATAATTTACGCATTGATGATGATAAAAGAGGAGGATTTCAAAGAAAGAAGCTGAATTTGTCATGCTTTGTTCAGGGACGTGTGTGTGCTCAGGCACAGTTTCATCTAATTGAGAGGCTATAGATTCAATCTATAAACAGCAGAAGGGGATGACAGAGGATGAGACGGCTGGATGGCATCACCGACTCAATGGACATGAGTTTGAGTGAACTCCAGGAGTTGGTGATGGACAAGGAGGCCTGGTGTGCTGCAATTCATGGGGTCGCAAAGAGTCGGACACGACTGAGCGACTGAACTGAACTGAACTGAGATTCAATCAAAAGATCTGAAAGTCAGCTTACTTTCACATCAATAAAAGGATCAACTGCCTTTTAGAAGCAAATAAAAGTGAGCAAACACCATTAAAATTGAGACTAATTGAGAATAAAAGTGGTGTGTGAACAAAATGGCGCCAGACAAAATTCGCACTCTCTCAAAAATTGTCTTTTCTTATTTCCCCCTCTTAAGAAGAATTTCACAACTAACTGAATGTGTCTTTGCCTAGAGAGCCTTCTTTTGTAAGTATTTCAGCCACTGCCAGAAGGTGTCTAAGGCAGCACTGGAGAGAGAACACAGACATGAAATCCAGTATTTGGTGTCTATGCATGCATGTTCAGTCACTTCAATCATATCAGATTCTTTGTGACCCCATGGATTGTAGCCTGCCAGGCCACTCTGTCCATGAGATTTCTCAGACAAGAATACTGGAGTGAGCTGCCATGCCTGCCTCCAGGAGATCTTCCCGATCCAGGGATCAAACCCGCGTCTCCTGCGGCTCCTGTGTTAGCTTCCCGATGGATTTCTTTACCTGCTGAGCTATCGGGAAAGCCTCAAGTGTTATATCTCTCTGTTAATAGTGATCTTTGAGCCAAAAGGAATGTCCTGGAAAGGAAAAAAAAAAAAAAGGAGGAAGTATGGAAGAAGGGAAGGAACTGACAGGAAATTCTTTCTCTATGTGTATCTAAGTTCCAAAAAGTTACATTCAATTAATTCTAAACAGTCTATCTCCCTGAAAATGACCAAGCCATTCTCAGTTAAAAGATACCAAGTGACATGAATCCATCTTGGGTGTACATGAGTTCTCAATCCTGAACTCCTCCCCGCCCCCCACCTCCCACCCCATATCAACTCTCTGGATCATCCCTGTGCACCAGTCCCAAGTATCCTGTATCAAACATAGATTGGCGATTCGTTTCTTACATGATAGTATACATGTTTCAGTGCCATTCTCCCAAATCCTTCTGCCCTCTCCCTCTCCCTCAGAGTCCAAAAGTCCATTCTATATATCTGTGTCTCTTTTGCTGTCTCGCATACAGGGTTATCATTACCATGTTTCTAAATTCCATATATATGTGTTAGTATACTGTATTGGTGTTTTTCTTTCTGGCTTACTTCACTCTGTATAATCAGCTCCAGTTTCATCCATGTCATTAGAACTGATTCAAATGTATTCTTTTTAATGGCTGAGTAATACTCCATTGTGTATATGTACTACAGCTTTCTTATCCATTCATCTGCTGATGGACATCTAGGTTGCTTCCATGTCCTGGCTATTATAAACAGTGCTGCAATGAACATTGGGGTACATGTGTCTCTTTCAATTCTGGTTTCCTCGGTGTGTATGCCCAGCAGTGGGATTGCTGGGTCATATGGTATTTCTGTTTGCAATTTTTTAAGGAATCTCCACACTGTTTTCCATGGTGGCTGTACTAGTTTGCATTCCTACCAACAGTGTAAGAGGGTTCCCTTCTCTCCAGGGGTGGGAGGTGGGGGGGGAGGTTCAGGATTGGGAACTCATGTACACCCGAGATGGATTCATGTCAATGTATGGCAAAACCAATACAGTATTGTAAAGTAAAATAAAGTAAAAATAAAAACTAATAAAAAAAAAGATACCAAGTATCCACCATAAATAGCTATAGTGTATATCTCAGTAGCAAAATCTCTACTTCTACTCTTCAACAAGGACAGAGAGATTTCGCAAACAACTAAAACAAATTCGCTGGTGGCTTCCCTGGTGGCTCAGCTGGTAAAGAATCCACCTGCATTGTGGGAGACCTGGATTCCATCCCTGAGTTGGGAAGATCCCTTGGAGAAGGGAACGGCTACCCACTCCGGTACTCTGGCCTGGAGAAAACCATGGACTGTATAGTCCATGGGGTCACAAAGAGCAGGACACAACTGAGAGACTTGCACTCACTATAACAAATTCCACTAGTGGTGAAATTGAGTGACACTGAGACAAAGCGGAAAGAGGGCAATGCTAGCAGTTTCTCTTGCTTGAAGTCTAGAATGCTCTTGAAGTCTAGAATCCACTGGACTTACATTCCAGGGACTCTTATTGAGCATGGTCAGCATTTGCCATATGGAACGGCTACCCACTCCGGTACTCTGGCCTGGAGAAAACCATGGACTGTATAGTCCATGGGGTCACAAAGAGCAGGACACAACTGAGAGACTTGCACTCACTATAACAAATTCCACTAGTGGTGAAATTGAGTGACACTGAGACAAAGCGGAAAGAGGGCAATGCTAGCAGTTTCTCTTGCTTGAAGTCTAGAATGCTCTTGAAGTCTAGAATCCACTGGACTTACATTCCAGGGACTCTTATTGAGCATGGTCAGCATTTGCCATACAAATGGTTTTTCTGAGTCATTCTTGGGAAGAAAAAAGAAGAGAGTTGTTTGGAAGGATTCAATCACTTAATTCTTGCATTTCTGTCAGTAGGAGCATGGTGGTAAAAATGGAATCATGGGCTATATTATTCAGAAGTTTTCCTTTTTAATAAAAAAATAATAATAAATAAAAAAAATTAAAAAAAGAAAAGAAAACCAGATGTTCTCAAGCTTTCTACTGAGAGACTAGAAATGGAAAAGTAGTCTTCAGTGCTCATTTACAGCTATTTTCTTCTCCCCTTTTCCTTCTCCCTCTTTTTAATTCCTAAGACCTGATTTTAGGTGGATCAAAAGTGGTCTCTTGTAACATGGAGCTTGCCCAACCAAGAATCACAGCATTATTGAGGCTATGTTCTAAAAGCTCTGCTGCTTACCTGTTGTGTCTGGTCTTAGCGCCAAGACATCACAAGAAACTATTGATTGAGGTTCACCTGAATCCCCTATATGCCTTTACAGTAGAAGGCACATAGAAGAAATTTTTATTGTTGTATGTTTGTTTACTTCAGACTCTTAAAGACAAAGAAAAGTACAAGTATGCCTGGATACCTTCAACAGAATAAGAAACATGTATACTTTACCAGTTAATGTAAACTATGAAACACACTCATGTAAATTTACCCAACTACAAATGCCACACAGTGTTCTGATGACCAACATGTGAAGCAATAAGAGCCTGGGGTTTTACTGTAGACATGTCATTATCAACCTGTGAATCTATCCTGGTTGTCAGCAGTCTTATTTCTCTTTGGATCTGCTATACCCACAGGTTCACTGGTTTTTGTTAAGGAATATCTTGAACCTTTTCCAACCATATGACCTCTTTGGAAATGGCTTTCCTTCTTAAAACACATTTATTTATTTGGCTGCACCAGGTCTTAGCTGACGCATGTGGGATCTAGTTTCCTGACCAGGGATTGATCTCGGGCCACATGCATTGAGATCATGGAACCTTAGCCACTGGACTACCAGGGAAGTCCCTGGAAATGCTATTTTCAGTGGCTGCACTGTGTCTTCACATAGAAGGACCATACCGTGATTTCCCTACCCTACCCACTTTTTTCCTTCATCGGTTAATGGTACATTCTCTTCTATGGTTCTTAGTCTTCAGGAGCTCAAAACTGACTGAAAGAAAGACAAATTGAAGAGAGGAGCACAGACCGGTTGGCAGGTGAGGGGAGGAGGAGGACGCAGCAGTGACATTCTGGACTCAATGATCCATGGAATGGATTAAATGGAGAGATGCCTCTGGTTTTAGTGACTGGAGATAACAGGATGAAACTTCTATTGTCTTTTCAGATTATAAAATCACACCAGGGAGCCAATGACCATTCTAGCTATACTCTTGCCTCTCAGGAATTTTCAACTTCAGATTTTGATAATCCAGGAAGGAATTTCACCTTTTTGTAAATTTCCACCATTTTATGAGGCTTAATGTTAATACTCTTAGTTCACTACTCAGTATATTATTTGTTAAAAAATAAACACACACAAATGTAAAATACCTTTCAAGCCAAAGGTAATTTTATATTAGGGACTATTATTAACCTTTTTACTTTATTTTATTTTATTTTTGGCCATGTGGCATGTGGGATCTTAGTTCAGGGATCTTAGAGCAGGGATCTTAGAGATCTTAGAGCAGAGATGGGACCTGTGCCCCTGTAATGGAAGCATGGGGTCTTACCCACTGGGTCACCATGGAAGTCCTTTATTAACCTTTAAAACTAGCTATTAGCATTTAATTTCCTATCCAGAATAAAACTTACCTTACAAAATGAAAGCAGGCCAGTCTGTTTCCTCAAGATTTACCTCTATTTATTGAGATAACACATCTTTTTTTCCTTCAAAATGCATTAGCAGTAGAGTGATTTTCAAAAATTGTTTATAGCTAAGGGTCCTCTATGGAAGAGGAAATGACAACCCACTTCAACGTTCTTGCCTGGAGAATCTCATGTACAGAGGAGCCTGGCCTGGCTATCGTCCATAGGGTCACAAAGATTCGGGACGCAACTGAAGCAACTTAGCGAGCATGAGGGTCCTCTAAATTTCTAACAGTAACGATTTGTGAATTAATTAGTAGAAGAGCTGGATGCTGCTGCTGATGTGTTGTTGCTCAGTCTTGTCTGACTCTCTGTGATCCCATGGACTGTAGCCCACCAGGATCTTCTGCCCATGGGATTCTCCAGGCAACAACACTGCAATGGGTTGCCATTTCCTAGACTAGGGGAGCTTCCTGACTCAGGGATCTAACCCATATCTCTTACGTCTCCTGCATTGGCAGGAGGGTTCTTCATCACTGTGGCACCTGAGAAGAGCTATATGAGCTGGTCAAAATTCTTCTCAAGAGCTGCAAGATGTAAGCATTGTATGCTGGGGGAAAGTGTTAGTGAAATAAAGAATTGTGGAAAATTCTTCAAGAGATGGGAATACCAGACCACCTGACCTGCCTCCTAAGAAATCTGTTTGCAGGTCAAGAAGCAACAGTTAGAACTACACATGGAACCATGGATTGGTTCCAATTTGGGAAAGGAATATGTGAAGGCTGTATATTGTCACCTTGCTTATTTAACTTATATGCAGAGTACATATTGTGAAATGTCAGATTGGATGAAGCACAAGCTGGAATCAAGATTGCCAGGAGAAATATCAATAATCTCAGATATGCAGATAACATCACCCTTATGACAGAAAGCAAAGAGGAACTAAAGAGCCTATTGATGAAAGTGAAAGAGGAGAATGAAGAAGCTGGTTTAAAACTCAACATTCAAAAAACTAAGATCATGGCATCTGGTCCCATCACTTCACAGCAAATAGATGGGGAAACAATGGAAACAGTGAAAGACTTTCTTTTCTTGGGCTCCAAAATCACTGCAGATGGTACGGCAGACATGAAATTAAAAGATGTTTGCTCTTTGGAAGAAAAGCTATGATCAACCTAGACAACATATTAAAAAGCAGAAACATTAATTTGTCAACAAAGGTCCATCCAGTCAAAACTATGGTTTTTCCAGTAGTCATGTATGGATGTGAGAGTTGGACTATAAAGAAAGCTGAGTGCCAAAGAATCGATGCTTTTGAACTGTGGTGTTGGAGAAGACTCGAGAGTCACTTGGACTGCAAGGAGATCCAACCAGTCCATCCTAAAGGAAATCAGTCCTGAATATTCATTGGAAGGACTGATGCTGAAGCTGAAACTCCAATACCTTGGCCACTCAATGTGAAGAACTGACTCACTGGAAGAGACCTTGATGCTGGGAAAGATGGAAGGCAGAAAGGGATGACAGAGGATGAGATGGTTGGGTGGTATTACCCATTCAATGGAAATCAGTTTGAGCAAGCTCCAGGAGTTGGTGATGGACAGGGAGGCCTGATGTGCTTCAGTCCATGGAGTTATAAAGAGTTGGACATAAGTGAGTGACTGAACTGAGGATAACTTGGGGCCAATGAGTGGAAAAGTCTAAGCAAGGCTGATCCTTCTTGTCCAGCTGGAGAATCAATAGTCATTATTGAAATTAGAAATAAATTTTAATATATTTTGCCTTTTGATAATGAGAAATTATGTAGAAATTTTTACTCACTGGATACCAAGCAGAGACAGTGTTTGCTAAGCTATTTGTCCAAGAAAACTTTATTCATGGAACACATTACTGGATCGTGGTCTGATGAACACCCTTTGGAAAATGTGGTTTTGTTTACTCTTTCTCTCTCTTCTCCTTGAACCAGCCAGAGTTCATATTTCTCCTGGTGTGCCCTGGATCCTCTGCTCTAGTCCAGTGATCTTTAAGTTCTTCTTTAGCCTGCTCTCATGGAGCCACAGATTGGCTCTAATTCTCATGCTTCTGGAGGGACAGGTTTCATGTCTCATCTATGACTGAAAGCCAGCACCAAGTGCAGCACGTGTGGTAGCCAAGTCACTATTATGACTTTCAAATCTAAATCCATCTTCTCCCTCTTGAATTGTGGTTGCCTCTCTTCCTCCTGACAACAAAGTTTTCTACCACGATAGATTGTTTCCATTCCCCCAACCACTTTTTCTTTTCTCCTTTTTGAGGCTGAAGGCTTTTTTGTTGGTTCCAAAGTTGGGCTGACTCACTGAGAGTAAGAGAAAGGATTCCTAGTTTCTTCTCTGTTGGCCTGTGGTCACAGTTCCTTTCACTTGTCAGGTGAAAATGAAAGCCAGTATGAGTTGAGATCTTCCTAGGAGATTATAATGTTGATGTTGTATTGATACAGTTTGTCCGCCAGTCTTCAAGTTTCCCAGGGGGCGCAGTGGTAAAAAAATCTGCCTGCCAATGCAGGAGACGTAAGAGATGCAAGTTTGATCCCTGGGTCAGGAAGATCCCCTAGAGTAGGAAATGGCAACCCACTCCAGTATTCTTGCCCAGGAAATCCCATGGACAGAGGAGCCTGGCAGGCTATATAGTCCATGGGGTCACAAAGAGTCAGACACAACTGAGCATGCACGCAACCAAATATTCACATCTCAGGAGGATAGAGCTCCTGTAGCCTTTCTCCTTCCCTCCAAAATCAATTGCTTTAGTGTATTTAGCATAGCTAAGGTGTTGATTTTATCTTTTGTCAATTCTATTTCTTTTCCTGTTCACTAAGCAACAAACTCAAATTCTATTACTCAGGGTACTACCAATTTACTTATTTATTGTATGCTGAATATAATGGACTGAACATATTTTTTTTTAAAAGGATCTTTGCCCTTAAGAATCTCAGAATCCAGAAAAAATGTATGTAAACAATCAAAAAAAAAAGTAGTAATACACAGAAGACATAATATAAACAGAAACATAACTGAGTGAGCAGAAGAGGCCTGGAAGGAAGTTACTGATACACTCAACCTGAAAAAATAATCCGACCTGTTCTTTGAATGATAAGTAGAAATTCTTCAAGTAAAGAAGGTACATGGGTTTGAAGTTTTTAGGAGGTAGAAATAAGGAAAAGAGACAGAGAGGAATTGTTCTTTGGCTGTGATCCATGTGGCTTCTAATCTAAACAGTGTGTGCTCACTCACTCAGTTGTGTTCAACTCTTTGCGGCCCCATGGACTGTACCCTGCCAGCCTCCTCTGTCCATGGAACTTTCCAGGCAAGAATACTGGAGTGGGTTGCCACTTCCTTTTCCAGGAGATCTTCACGACCCAGGGACTGAACCCGGGTCTCTTGTGTCCTGCATTGGCAGGTGGGTTCTTTATCACTAGCACCACCTGGGAAGGCCAGTTTAAAAAATGGAACCCACAGAAGCAAATCTTTCCTCATATACTAACACTTCTTTACCCTCAAATCCCTCTAAAGTGCCTCATACGTGTTCTTTATGAGTCCATGAGAAAAGTTAGGAGAAAATAAAGGAAAAAACTCTTATGTTGTAGAAAACAGTGTTTGATGAAACTAGAAGGTACCAGTTTGCAAAGAAAATGCAAGTGATATCTCTTTTTAACAAGCCAGTTGTATGCTAAGTCACTTCAGTTGTGTCCGACTCTGTGCGACCCCATAGATGGCAGCCCACCAGGCTCCCCTGTCCCTGAGATTCTCCAGGCAAGAACCCTGGAGTGGGTTGCCATTTCCTTCTCCAATGCATGAAAGTGAAAAGTGAAAGGAAGTCGCTCAGTCGTGTCCGACCCTTAGCATGGACTGCAGCCTACCAGGCTCCTCCACCCATGGGATTTTCCAGGCAAGAGTACTGGAGTGGGGTGCTGTTGCCTTCTCCGAACAAGTCAGTTAGTTCACCAGAATTACTCTGTTGCTATTTTATAGTTTTGCTACATTGAAAAACCCACTACTACACTGGAGCCAGGCTAAACTGAAACACTTACTGGAGCTTTAAAATTTTGTTTAGAGAATGCAAATGTTTAGCGAATAGTGTATTAGAAGACAGCAACAAATGTTGGTGGGATGGATGGGAACAGGACTGATGTGAAAACAGGCATGTTTCTGCAGTTAAAAACAGTGGCTTTATTCACTTTTCAAGACTTGTGAATATTTGAAGGCATTAAGAGATATTTAATCAAACTTGCCTTGTATACATTATAAAAAATACTTAACTAAAGAATTCATGTAGGCAAACTGCCAAAGCTTAGTAGCTTCTGCAGAGGAGCCAAACACAACCATAATTAAACTATGAGGTTCAATAAGTGGCTTGGTGAATTATCACATGTATGTTAAGTAACTTTGGTAATTGACAGAAACAGTTCCTGAGATGCACAAGTATTGGGCAGATGAAGTAAGCCAAGTGCCTGGGAATAAATCTGTGGAACACTGGAGGATGAAGGCAGCAATTTCCAGCTCTTTGGAGCCCCTACCAATTTACAATGTAAGGGTTCCTGAGAAACTTCTTACCCCTTTAAAACTTGTACACTGTGATAAAAATCCATGAGGCGCTCTCCCCCTGCAGTTTTCAAGTCTGTGGCAAGATGTGCTAGGTCATGCCATCCTACAACTTGGTTGTCTGTCCCCATGGATATGGATCTGCCCATCCCAGGGATAGTCACAGTTATCTCAGAGTTAAAAAGTGAAGCAGCAACTCTGGGAGCAGGAAGTCAAGACAAATTCAGGGGAATAGTTTGACAGAACTGGGGCCAGCAGACTCCCTTCCCCAACTGCAGAGGTTAAAAACAATCACTGGTAAAAGCTGGAAACGTCAGACAACAAAGGAAGAGGGTGGCTCTAGACAAGAAAAGGACTAAGGCATAGAAGATGCGGTGTCAGAGGAGCCAGTCGTACCCTAGATCTGGGGAAGTAAGGAATGCATGAACTGACAATGTGAAGAGCAGAGGTCAAGAATTGAGGTTGAGAATCTTGGGGCAAAACAGGTAGCAAGCTCATCTTAATATCAGAAAGAGTGGGTAAGAGTGGATATATGCAGATGTATACTTGACTCACTTTGCCATACCCCGGAAGTTAACACACTGTAGATCAACTATACTCCAGTAAAAGCAGTGGGAAGTTCCCACTACTGCGCCACAGCAGTCAAATTTCTCCCACTTATTCTCCAGCAGATGCCTGTTAGTACATCCCTGCGCTTCTGCGATGTGTCAGTTCTTCACAATAAAGCCTGCTGATCTGAAAAATATCAGTCAGATCAAATTGGTTCCCTGATTTGCATTATAATTAAAATAAAGTTCGAAATGATTATCATGTTCACAAAACCCTGTATAATCTGACTTTTGCTTCTTTCCCAGCAAACCTGGAAAGTTTCCATTTAGTCACAACATTCTCTCCGTCCTGGCTGCAGTAGATTAGAATGTTTTTTCTTAATTCTTCACTTCCTGCTTCTGTCATGTGACTTTGCAATGCACCAAAGTGGACCGAGCCACTCCCTCATCCATTGGGTTTGGACTTGCCTGAGTGACTTTTGTTTCTGATGCTTGTGAAAGTTTAAAATACTCTTGCAAGTTTTGGCCTGGCCTTTCTGAGTTCTGAGACCCACCATGAGAAGGGTGTGTACTAGCAACCCTCATTTCCTGTGGCCTGGGCTCCAGAGGGGCTTGCGGGGAAACCTGAAACGTACCTGAATTCTAGCACCAAGCACAGTTCACCCACAAGCCTACGTCAGAGTGGCCCAACACTAACACTAACTGTTGCTGAAGCTGAAGCTCCAATCCTTTGCCCACCTGATGCGAAGAGCTGACTCACTGGAAAAGATCCTGATGCTGAGAAAGACTGAGGGCAGGAGGAGAAGGGGGTGGTAGAGGATGAGATGGTTGGATGGCATCAAAGACTCAACGGCCATGAGTTTGAGCAAACTATAGGAGATAGTGAAGGCCAGAGGAACCTGAAGTGCTGCAGTCCATGGGGCTGCAAAGAGGCAGACACGACTGAGCAACTGAACAACAAAATCCATGAACGACTCCACCTCCGTGAATGCAGAGAAATGTTACCTTATTCGCTGCAGCAGTTCTAGGACTTGCAATAGTGCTGAACTCCTGCTGAGGTGGCACTGGACTCTCCTGAAACTTTGTGCAGCTGGGCTGTGATTACTAGTGCAAGGCCATTGGCTATTATGCTAGTTTTCACAGCCCTCAAGATCACAAACATGAAGTCACAAAGGCTTTCCAATCACACCCTAAGTGCCCACTTAAAGTTGGGAAAGAGGGATAGCTTGACCAATACTGAAAGTCCTTGGAGTTTTGCAGAGAAAGCGGACACATAAGTGAACATTGTTTATATCAGGGAATTTGCTGCTGCCAGCGAACCAAGGCACATGTTTCCACTTTAAACAAATTATCTGTTGCTGTTGTTGAGTGGCTAAGTCATGTCCGACTCTTTGCAACCCCATGGACTGCAGCACCCCAGGCTTCTCTGTCCTTCACCATTTCCCAGAGTTTCCTCAAACTTATGTGCATAGAGTTGGTGATGCCATCCAACCATCTCATCCTCTGTCATCCCCTTCTCCTCCTGCCCTCCATGTTTCCCAGCATCAGGGTCTTTTCCATGAGTCAGCTCTTCACATCAAGTGGCCAAAGGATTGGAGCTTCAGCTTTAGGATCAGTCCTTCTAATGATATTTATGCTGATTTCCTTTAGGATTGATCAAGAAAGACACACTGAATTTCAGGCAAGTTTTATAATATCCATAGTCGAGAAAGATATATTCCTTTGTTATTTTGCAACTTTTCCACATGACATAAGGTTTCAAGTTTAAAAACTGACTGAGTCTTGATAAAGACACCAAAAATAACATTTCTTCATATTGAATAAATGTACATAATTCATACATGAAAACAGTGTATTTAGATATGATGGCAAATGAATAGAGTGACATTTTCAGGGGCATGTAGAGTGGAAAATTTTCTGTTTTGTGTATGTATGTTTTCTATGTAATTTAAAATTTCTCATTTAAGCATTATGTATTTTAGTATATGTTAGATGGAAATATTATTATAAGGACAGAAATATTATTATATTTTCTACTTTTTCTTCCAAGCTAGATAGCATATTCAAAAGCAGAGACATTACTTTGCCAACTAAGGTCCATCCAGTGAAGGCTATGGTTTTTCCTGCAGTCAGTATGGATGTGAGAGTTGGACTGTGCAGAAGGCTGAGCGCCGAACTGTGGTGTTGGAGAAGACTCTTGAGAGTCCCTTGGACTACAAGGAGATCCTACCAGTCCATTCTGAAGATCAGCCCTGGGATTTCTTTGGAGGGAATGATGCTAAAGCTGAAACTCTAGCACTTTGGCCACCTCATGCGAAGAGTTGACTCATTGGAAAAGACTCTGATGCTGGGAGGGATTGGGGGCAGGAGGAGAAGGGGACAACAGATGAGATGGTTGGATGGCATCACTGACTTGATGGACGTGAGTCTGAGTGAACTCTGGGAGTTGATGATGGACAGGGAGGCCTGGCGTGCTGTGATTCATGGGGTCACAAAGAGTTGGACATGACTGAGTGACTGAACTGAATGAACAAAATATGTTATCTCTTAGGTATATCAGTGGTTTAGTTGCTAAGTTGTAGACAACCCTTGCGACCCCATCGACTGCAGCCCACCAGGCTCCTCTGTCCATGGGATTTCTCAGGCAAGAATACTGGAGGGGGTAGCCATTGCCTCTTCCAGAAGATCTTCCTGACCCAGGGTCACACCCAGGTCTTCTGCATTGCAGGCAGATTCTTTACTACTGAGTCACCAGGGAAGTTCTATCTGTTAGGTATCCAGTTGGCTTTAAGTAACAGCGTCTATCCTTCCACAACCGGGAGTTTGGAAGTAGAAAGCTGCTGGCATTGCCTCAAAAGCTCTGTGTCTTCTGGACTCCAGGTCACCATCTTTATAATTATCCTGACATTTCCCTGAAACTCACAAGATGCTGCCACAGTTTCAAAAAACAGTGGAGCTGAAGAAAGAAGAGGGAAGAAATAGTGGCAGAACTATCTCTGGATTTTATTTCCATGACAAAAATCTATTCCAGGTGCTCTTACTGAATTTTGCTTATATTTCTTTGGCCAAGGCAAGGCCATATGGCCATTCTTAACTACTGGGGGTTCTGGGAAAACAAGTATTTAACTTTCATTTTTATTATTTTTTTTAGATGGGACCATTTTTAAAGTCTTTACTGAATTGGTTACAACACTGCTCCTGTTTAATGTTTTTTGGCCCCAAGGCATGGGGGATCTTAGTTCCCCGACAAGGATGGAATCCACTCCTCTCTGGTTGATAGGCAAAGCCTTAGCCACTGGACCACCAGGGAATTCCCAGAAGTATTTAACTTTTGACTCAAAGAGAAGAAGGCAAGGGAGAAGGCAGGGCAAATGTGGGTTGGGTGACCTGGCCAAAGTGTATGACACGTAGTGGCTATGTGCATTAATTGTCGAACAACAAAGAATTGTCTTCAGGGGCTACTCAGGAATGTTAAGCTACGTGCCTGTTCACCAGTATTACTATTCCTCCCTCGCCCCACCCCCAGTGTGGGGTGTTGCTAGGACAGTAGGTCAGCCAAAGACTACATTTCCCAGGTTCCTTTGTGTCCAGATGAAGCCATTGAACTTGTTCTCATCAGTGAAAAGCAAGCAGAGCTGATGAGACAGGACTTCCACTGACTCTGTGCCTCAGCCAGCTGTGTGCAGATGATGTTGTGGCTGGTGGAGCTATAAGACAGCAGAAGCCTGGATCCCTGAATCACTGTGTGGAGCATAATCTCCAGGGGACTAGTTACACGTGCTTGTTACTAAAACTTGGACATTTATTTATTACAGGTGCTTATATTACCTTAGGGGGCTTCCCAAGTGGCATGAGTGAATCCATCTGCCAATGCAGGAGACACAAGTTCAATCCCTGGGTCTGGAAGATCCCCTGGAGAAGGAAATGGCAACCCACTCCAATATTCTTGTCTGGAGAATCCCCATGGACAGAGGAGCCTGGTGGGCAACAGACCATGGGGTTGCAAAAGAGCTGGATATGACTTAGTGACTAAACAACAACAATATTACCTTATATAAGACAATAACCTATGCTTATATCAACCTGAGTCTTTCATTTGTTTCTTGCTTATGTTTTCCTTTATTCAGTTTTTCTGTCTTCCTTTTAGAGATTTTTCTCATTACCCTACTTTTCAGAGCCATAACTTTTTGTAGTTTCTCAAATAGGTTGAGCATTATTCCTTCTAATGCCTTGCTGCCACTCTGCTGTGTTCTAAGAAGCCAGATAATGAAATATGTTAGGACTTGGCTGACTGCTATAACACTCTGAGCTAAGCATATAAAGCTGGTTTGGGCTACTGTGGGGTCTCATGTGATTTACCTCCTATAGGATAGATGCCTGATAAAGGACAAATAGGGAACTGCATATTAAGTGTGATCCAGGGTGAGGTGCAATGCTTTGGTAGAGTATGTGAGTATCACGATATTTTGAATTAGAGCAAATGGCTATTTCATTTCCCAGAGCTGTAAAGGGAACTTATGTGAGCAGATAGAATTTAAAGAGTCCTATATAAAGTGCCTATTCTATTAAGCGATCTATTTACTTTATAATGATGATAACATCTAAATTATTTATCTAAAATACCTAGCCACTAGTCATTATGACTATGGTGAAGATTCAAGTGGCATAAAGAATACGTGTCTAATTAAATTTTGCAGATTTCAAAAGATTTTTCACTCTAAGTTAAACATACAGCATCTCTGCTGAAAGCCAGGACTGGTCCAAATCTAGGGTGGCCTGTGATGGCATGACCTTGGTGGCAGAAAATAGGGAGAAATATCACAGATCTTGCAAATTGATCTCAGTGCTAATCTTACTGTGCATCATTTTAGGATTTTCTCAACTTCTCTGAGCCTCAGCAGTCTTCTCGATAAAGTTAAGTCTAGAAGCACTAAGTTAATTACAGACATTAAGTGAGACATGCAAAATACTTAATTCAAAACAGCACAGTGTTAAGATTCATGTATGTTCTTTTTTTCTTCTCTAAATTATAGTTTAAGTAAATGTTCTAGGGTGGGCATAACAATCTTTTTTTACCATAATTTTCTATCTGAAACAAGTATTTGTTTTGTCAAGAATCCAACTTCATATTTTGGTAATAAACATAACAAGTAACAGTATTTCCTCTTTTAGTTAATACATGTATTTCAACCACAAGCTGTTTTAGAACTGAGTTGCCACCTCCCACCATAATTGCAGTAGCAATATGCAAATCCACCCATAAGCTAAAATATGAAAATAAAGATAAGCAAGTGATTTAGTTTTTTGAAGGCAACCTAGTATGCTAACAAGGGGGGAAAAGTCAACATAAATGCGAATAAACTCTAGTTTAAATAAACCTTAGTTTATTTAAAGTTTTAAAATAAACTTTAAAAGAAAACTCATTTCTTCCTTTTAAAGACAGGTATTTATTATGATCATTCTTAGTATTTTTTTTTCTCAGTGAATGCAGCTTTGAATGTTTCCCCCAAAATGGGTTTCATGGGAGGATTCATTTCCTCTACAGTATTTCCAGGGAGACTTACAGCAATAACGTGATCATTTGCAAGCTTGCAACTAACACTCCAGTTGAGGGAAAGAGGTACACCGATTGGTTCCTGGCCCCCAGCTCCACAGGGCTCTGGCAGTCTGTCTGTTCCCAGGGCCAAGAGCATGGAGATTAATCTGACCTTCTGGGGCTCCACCTCCAGTAAAAACAGACTCCTGTGGTGTTGTAAGGGCTTCCCAGGTGGCGCTAGCAGTAAAGAAACCAGCTGTCAATGCAGAATACACAAGAGACAGGGGTTCGATCCCTGGGACGGAAAGATCCCCTGAAGGAGCGCCTGGCAACCCACTCCAGTATTCTTGCCTGGAGAATCCCCATGGACAGTGAAGCTTGGTGGCTATGGTACATAAGGTTGCAAAGAATCGGACACAACTGAAGTGCGTTAGCATGCATGGACACATGGTGTTTTAAATCAAGCTAGATTTTGGATTCAATATTCTAAAAACATACTATTAGAAAAGAATATATTCCCATTACTCAGAGTATAGATTTATCAATTTTTATTAAAGTAGCTCAAAGGTCACTGAGTTAGCTACTGAAAAATAGAAACAAAAATGTGAATATCAATTGAAATTTAGATTTCTCTACTTTTATGTTTTGCTTTTTGCATCAGGTCAACAAAAGACAAAGTCGTCANTACTGCTCTCCACCCAGGTGTCCTTTCCCAAAAAACTCTCTTGCTTCATCAGCACGTGTCTCCTGGGACAATTCATTTCCGAGTGTTAGACAAGAGCTCAGTTTCGGGCCCTGGAAAGGGTCCCCCTTCCTTCAACAGAATAGTTGACATGTGATTGGTACAATTACTTAGTTCTGTGCTTGAAAATAGATGAATTTATTTTTCTTTCAAAACATGATCTCTCTGGAACAATAAATCTAGATTTTAAAATTTGGAAACATGATATTTTTGCTTATCTTTAAGAACGAAAATAGTATTAAATGAAAGGAAATTACCCAAAGAGAATCTATGGAAGGTCAAGTCACTAACAATTTCTGCATAAGGTCGCAAGTCTTGTACGAAAAAGGTAATAAATGCTTATATATTATATGTATCATTATGTAAGTTTAATTTAAAACATCCAACACTTATAAAGAGAAACTGTGCTGCGTTCCTGCCTCTGTAGAAAGTAATTTATGCTGTGAATGCCCAGGTCATTACTAAGATACAATGTTATAAAATTCTAGGTATTTATATGGAAAGGGAATAAAACATTGAGAAGAATTTCCTTTTTCCATTTAAAGGAGTGAACACCAAAAGGCCATTTTCAGACTCTAGAAGTGCCATAGAAATTTCCAAAAGAGGTTGTAATGTATAAAACAAAGGGTAACACCAACCATAAGGAAAAAAAAAAAATTATAGAAACGGGAGTGAGGGTGGGGGTGGGGGACACACTTCCTGGCTCAGAAGCTCTTAAAAGTTCTGAGCCAGGAAACCTCCCGCACTTAAGATACAATGTTATAAAATTCTAGGTATTTATATGGAAAGGGAATAAAACATTGAGAAGAATTTCCTTTTTCCATTTAAAGGAGTGAACACCAAAAGGCCATTTTCAGACTCTAGAAGTGCCATAGAAATTTCCAAAAGAGGTTGTAATGTATAAAACAAAGGGTAACACCAACCATAAGGAAAAAAAAAAAAATATAGAAACGGGAGTGAGGGTGGGGGTGGGGGACACACTTCCTGGCTCAGAAGCTCTTAAAAGTTCTGAGCCAGGAAACCTCCCGCACCGGGGCGAGGAATGTCTTTGGCTCTGCACAGACTCCCTGCTAAGTTCCCCTTCAAGTTTTGGCTCCCTCGCCCCTCGGTTCCCGCCTCAGATCCGAACGTGGGAGCCACAGGAGGAGGCCGGCACGCATACCTGGAGCTGTCGGACAGAATCAGCCTGCGACGCGTGTAGATTCGGAATGCCACCACACCTAACACAGGCCGTATTTGCAGGCAGACCCAAGGGATTTCAAGCGACACCCGGAAGCTCATCTTACTCATTAGGGACCCAGCCGGGAAAAGAACAATAGTCAAACTGAGCCAAGAGCGCGCCTTCCTTTGGCCCCCGCAGCAGTTTGCGGGCGGCGCGCAGGGCCGGCGCCCGGGCTGGGGCGGGGAGCCGGAGCCCCGAAAAGGCGCGCTGCCCCTTAAAAGGCCGCGCATCTCCGGGCCGGCCTTCCTCCCCGGGGCTCCAGCTGTGATTGACGCTGGGCGGCGAGAGGAGGCGCCTGGCGCTAACAAAAGTCCGGCCCTTGGGCGAGCCGCGCCGGGCCGCGAGTCTTTCGCTCGCTCGGGGCACCCGCAACAAGTGGCCGCCGCGCCCTCCCCGGGGGAAGCCGCGGGTGCGCGGGGGCGCCTGGAGGAGGCGGCAGAGCCCGGGAGCCCCGGCCGCCCGCGCCGCTCGGCTCAGCGCCCACCGCCGGGGGGATCGGGGCGGGCGGATGGGGACCCGGCGGCGGCGGCGCGGCGAGCCTCTGGGCGGCCCCGGGGCGCGGGCTCTCCGCGGCGTTGCGCCCGCTGGCCCCGAACGCGGATTCTAAGGGCGGCGGCCGTCCCCGAGTCCCCACCCGGCGCAGTCGGGGGATTGCCAGGAGGGGACCGAGCCCACCCCCACCGCCCACTGGAGTGCGGGGGGCCGCCCCCGGCCGGAGATCGGCCCCGGCGCGTGGGGTATGCGCAGCTAACGGTCCCGTCGGGCGGGCTTTCCTCTGGCGGAGCGCGCAGGCGGTGCGCCCCAGCTATGGAGTGTCCGGGGAGACGGCGGGCATGACGGCGGCAGGATGGGCGCGAACAATGGCAAACAGTACGGCAGCGAGGGTGAGTGGGCCGTCCGTCCTCACACTCCCGATCGCGCCCCCCCCCGCCCCCCCATCTCCTTTCCCCTCGCCTTCGCGTCTGGGAAGGAAGATTCCCGCACGCCCGGTGGTGTCGGGGCGCACCCCCATTGGGCACCCTGTCTGGGCCATCACCTTCCCCTTCGGCAGAGAGTGCTCCGGCGCCCCGTGGGTGCTTTCTCACGGCGGGATCTCTCTAAGCAACTTCGCAGGTTGTCAGAGCGACGGCTCGCGTGGCCTGAACGCCTGTGCCTTAACTTCCCTGGGGCGTCTGGGGTTTGGGTTGGAGAGTTTGGCAGCTGGCGGAAGACGGTTCTGAGAAACAACGCAGGGAAAACTTTCCCAGGCCTTTGTGCACCAGTCACTTGGACTCTGCTGTAGCAGGGAAAACTTCTGGAAGAAGTTAAGTTTCCATTCTCTGCTCACTGCCCCCCGAGCTGACAGCTTCGTGAAACTGACCACCTAGGGGCCATGCGAGGCCAGGCGT